>JASJET010000187.1:335000-455000 GCA_034092305.1 Diaprepes abbreviatus | reverse complement strand
TCAGTAATGTTATTGTAGGAGTATTTCAAAATAATTTTTCCCATAAAAAATGTTTCTCCGTGTGACAAAGATTAAACAAGTTGAAAAGAATGAAACCTATCAACGCCTCCCCATTTGCGTATAATAGTTGAAGAAAACAAAGGAAATTCAAAGCGTGCACATACAATACCGAAATGAAAGTCTCGTATAGCGGAAAGCCTATAAAAAGGTTTCAAAGGCAAATTAGAAATTGGCGCGTATCGTTCGAGTTTCGAACATAATTATTAGTGCTTTAAATGAGAGAGAGGGAGAGCAAGACTGAGACATAATGCGTTGAAAAAGATTCAAACCTTTTGGACTGATTTTCTAAAAAACAATATTACCAAATGTGTGTCAAACGCGCATAGCGTTAACAGTTGTTTTTCTTTATATTTTTATATTTCTCAGATTATTATCAACCGACTTAAAATAATACACACACATAGCTCTTATTCGTGGTTTGGTTATTCGCGTCTTCAACATTCGCGGATTGGAAAATTGTGACCACTTTCTGTAGTCGTGGTTGAAAATTTCTTTTTCGCGGATCTATAACAAACAATATACACATACTTATAGTTCATGGAAATTATACTTTTGTAGGAAAAAAATATAACTGGCAATTTTATTGCTGAAAAGGGTATATTCTGGCATCACTAAAAACATACTTTGATGCAAATTCATACGGTCCATGGCTTACAAAATGACGGCCAAAAAATGGTCACTTTTTTCAGTTTTTCCAGTTTATCTTGAAAAATAAGGATTGTATGAAAAAATGTTTAAAATAAAAGTTATAGATAATTGAATAAACCTATCGATTGATATAATTAAAGTTATAGGTGGCGCCACTAGTTATCGAAATATAATTTTTTTTCTCGGAAAATTCCATTTTTTTTTATTTATAATTAAATGATGTTTATTAATTAACTATCGCTTCAGAATTCTAGAAAATGATAAATATTTTTGACCCAAAAAAGTGTGTTTAATCCGAAATTTGTGAATTGAATAGCTTCCGAGAAAATCGAGCTCAAAGTTGAAAATTCGATGTCGATTATTATCCTTCCTAATAAAGATAGAGCAACCAGGTTGACAACAATTTGTTTGAAATGACGTATATTTTTAAGATATATTTTCAAAAAAATTTTTTTTTGATTTTCCATTGAGAAAATTGCGAAAAACAGTTTTTCGCACTCGAAAAATTGCAATAACTTTTTTGTCAGTATAGTTACGATTATTTTAATACGTCTATTAAATTTAAATATATCATCTCCGATCTCTGGAAAAAAAAGTTGTTTTACGATAAAATTAACCTTTTAAAAAAAAATCGCAACGTCGCGGTTTATAAATATTAAGGGGTGAAATTTGCAGGAGACATTATTGAATACTTTATTAGAAGATGCTGAAATAGATGACCTTGTAAAAAGCGGATGTACATTAATAAGCGCATTATATGATAATAAAAAAATGACGTTAGTTTATATGAACTACCTATTTTTAATGTATAAAAAATACTATTTAAAGTCGGGGTCTTTCAAATTGGAATCTTTGCCGCCAACGATAGCTGCAGTAAAAGAACACGTCTATCGTGTTGTGTGGCTTACAGAGCAGGGTTGGGAAAAGACTGATTCTGGTTTGCGGCCGCTATATACAAAGGAAACAATTATTCCCGAGAAATTGACTAATTTTTTCTCGTGTTCATGAAAAACGGATGTGTTAATAATAAATGCACATGTAAAAGTCATGGTCTGAAATGTATTGAATTATGTGAGAATTGCGATGGTCAGTGTGATAGTTGTTCCGAAATCATTACTCTCGAAGATATTGTTGAAGAGAATGATGATGATGAGGCTGAAGTTGATGTTATTAATGAAATACATGGTGTATACGAGAATGATATGAATGTTGACGACGAAAATAATGAAATGTAAGGACGGCTGAACCATACTAATGTATATTTTTTTATATTTTGTATTATTATATTATATATGTACACTTTTTGTTCAAACCTTTTTTGTAATAAAATCATGTATTGCTAATAAAATAAGATACAACTTTTGGATTATTATATTACATTATGTATACTTTTTGTTCAAACTGTATTTTTTTAAAAAAATGATGAATTGCTAATAAAATCAGAAATAACTTTTTATTAATAATATAATTTAAATATTACAATTTTACCATATACTTTACTCCAAAATGTTACCAGTCGCACAAAGTGCTATGTGCGTGTAGTCCGTAGCTGAGCGGCACGCCTGCAGCATAGCAATCCGCTGACTAGCTGTATCCACGCGATTTGAATACCGTCGGATAGATTCTGTGGGTAGTTTTCAGAGGTCCGTAGATCTTACAGCGATGTTTTTCGTGAAACCGAAAAATTTCTCGATAAACTACAAGTATTCAATAATGTCTTCTGTAAATTTCAGTGCAAAAAACTGTTTTTCACCATTTTCTCGAAGGAAAATCCAAAAAAAAATTTTTTGAAAATACATCTTGAAAATATACGTCATTTCAAACAAATTGTTGTCAACCTGGTTGCTGTATCTTTATTAGGAAGGATAATAATCGACATCGAATTTTCAACTTTGAGCTCGATTTTCTCGGAAACTATTCAACTCACAAATTTCCGATTAAACATACTTTTTTGGGTCAAAAATATCTATCATTTCCTAGAATTCTGAAGCGCTAATTAATTTATAAATATCACTTAATTATAAAATAAAAAAATTTTCCGAGAAGAAAAATATATTTCGATAACTAGTGGCGCCACCTATAACTTTAATATCAATCGATAGGTTTTTTCAATTATCTATAACTTTTGTTTGAAACATTTTTTCATACAACCTTTATTTTTCAAGATAAACTGGAAAAACTGAAAAAAGTGACCATTTTTTGGCCGCCATTTTGTAAATCATGGACCGTATAAATTACCATCGAAGCATGTTTTTAGTGATACCAAAATATACCCTTTTCAGCAATAAAATCGCTAGTTACGTTTTTTTCCCAACACGGCTCTTTATGAGTCTAATTTCCATGGACTATTATTGTATTTTTAGAATAATATATTTATCAGCTACTTTTCAAAACACACAAGTTTACCATCTGCCTTATCGCTACTTGGCCGAAAGTTCTTTGATGAAAGCAGCCGCCGCCGTATCACTCATGCCTCTATGGCCTTTGATAAAAAAAACGCCTTTGCGCAACTTGTCATTCATCACAATAATTTTGAGTGAATAGCACATGTATTTTCCGAATAGAATAGTTATAAAATCGACGTGTACTATCCTCATATATTCATCGTACAAATATTTTAACTATTCCAAGCCATTATAAACAATATCTCAAGCGATATTCTTATTGCATGGCCCCAGTTATAAATAGATTTAATGTAACAGATTTTTCCGCATCCTGTCTATCATTTATAAACATATTAAAGTCCATTCATTTTAATCAACAATAACCACAAGAACTTATAGGTGACACTCTGCATTTCTTGTAATTAAACTATTTTTACTCTTTTTAACAGGATTTTTCTTATCTTCGTTTCATGCCGTGTAATGCCTATTTTTCTTTTAATTTTTTCGAACCTTAGTATATGGAATTAATACAGCTTTCAAAAGGCTCTTTACTTATTTTTATATGGCTTTCACGGCACCCACAAGGCAAATTATGTGTGTAATGCTGAGTATACAGCTAATTAACCGGTTTTAAAAGTTTTACCCAATCGACTAAGCCAAAGATTTTCACACTCACCATAGATATAATCATACGAAAAGAATGGAGCTATGTGGGAGCATTTCCCACGGGCAGTTCGAGCTCACGCAAGTAATGCTGCCATTTGCATAGTCTTATGGAGGTGTTCACTAATCCCACGGCTCAATACAGAAGATTTTTTGGTGATAAAATTATGTAAATTATCTAGATGCAATTTATACCCCACTATCTGTGTCTTCGTTCCTCCCTGTCGGAGATCTCCTCATTATGCTTCTTCCTTAGTTTGTTATTAGAGGTGACGACTTTGAATCGCGTTAATTTCCTAGAAATATTATCTTCCAAAATAATATCAGATCTAATGAAGTCAGTTCGATTCCAGTACAGTTCAATATTTTCCGATGTTTTAAGTAATACATAGTTCAATAAGTCTCCTTGTCTTAATGGCCATCCAGGGTAAGTACACAGCAATATACAATAATTTTTATTCTACGTCATTATTTATTGGTATTATTTTATTTTGACATAACTTCACCTAATTTTGATTGAGTTTTCATTATTTTCTAAGTGATTATACTTACTTTTTTTAGCTGAAGTAATACAAATATATAATAATAACAATAAATTAATCTTTTCACTTCACCCATATACCCATATACTTTCATTATTAAAAGCAAAAAATATAATTTTTAATTGTAAATTTCGATTATATTATACTGTCAATATAAGCAAATATCGCTCTTAAGTTCTTGCGTTAATTGACACTGCTGTCATGCATGGAGCTAATAGGCTCAAAATATTAACAATTGAACATTTGTCTATTGCTATACGGCTTTTAAGTTTTGTTATTAGTTAGCCATGACGGCGAGGCGTGACGAAAATAAAACAATCGGACCCTACAGAATTGTCACTATTTCTTGCCATTTGACATTCATTAATAATAATCATGCCGGGGCGATTAAATTACGGGCAAGAAAATCATTTATACTTATTTAATATTTATGGAGAATGCGATGGAGTTATTTCAAGAACATGCGATACATTCGCAATCCGATATCCGAAGAAACAGAAACCAACACCACCAACTGTTAAAAGTATTATAGAAAACTTCAAGAACTTTGGATCCAGAAAAGCAAATAGAAATAGAAATAAACCAGTTATTAATAATGAAAATATTGAAACTACAATTTTACGATATTTTGCTGCACATCCGACAATATCTACAAGGTAAGTAGCATTAGAATCTAGATTATCTCAAACATTAGTTTTAAGAATTTTATGGAAACACAATTTTTATTCCTATGTATATTCCATAGTACAACATTTAAGGGCACTGATTTTCCAGGAAGAGTAAAGTTCGGTCGATTTATTTTACTTCGGTCACAAGAAAATGCTGGTTTTTTGAATAATATTATTTGGTCGGAAGAAGCCAAATTCACAAAAAATGGATTTTAATCGACGTAATTCCCACTATTCGAACGATTCAGACGTACATCAATTTAGAGAATTAAATTTTCAAGAGTCTTGCCAGTTTAACGTGTATTGTGCTATAAGAAATGACGGCGTCGTCGCCCTAGAATTCTACCAAGATAATCTGAATGGTAAGTTAGCCATTTTTGAAACCTTCTTCATACAAAAGACGTTTTTTAACTTATAGGTGAGTGCTACCTCGACATCTTGAGAAATTTGGAAGTGAACTATTTAGATAACTTGCCGCTGGCCGATCATAGAAATCTATTTTATCAACATGATGGGGCGCCTCCACAAAATAGTCATTTAGTTATTAATCATCTGCAAAACTTGTTTTATGATCAAAGGCCGAATGGGCCACATCTTTAGCCACCTCGCTCCCCCGAACTAACAGTACTTGATTTCTTTATTTAGGGGACAATCAAAAATAAAATATACAACACCGCATTACCCACTATGGAAGATTGCATGCAGCGCATCAGAATAGCATTTGAAGAACTTAATCTTCAGTCAATAAGAAGAGCCACCCATGAAGAGTTAGGTGCTTAGGTGCGAAAAATGTTTGGAAATTCACGGGCGTCAATGTGAATATTTATTCAAATAATTTTTGCAACTTTATTTTATCAACAAATGGTTTATTTTTATTTATTTTAGCTTTTATAGGTTCAAAGTTCTTGAAGTTTTTTATAGTCATTTTAACAGTTGGTAGGGTTGATTTCCGTTTCTTCGGATATCGGACCGCGAATGTATCGCATGTTCTTGACATACCTCTATTACATTCTCCATAAATAATAAATAAGTTTAAATAATTTTTTGCGTGTAATTTAATCGCCCCGGCATGATTATTGTTAATGAATGTCAAATGGCAAGAAATAGTGACAATTCTGTGGGGTTCGATTGTTAATTTTCACCACGCTTCACTGTCATGGTCAACTAATAACGAAACTTAAAAGCCGTATAGTATTTTTACAATAGAAAAATGTTGAACTGCCAATATTTTGAAAACTAGAAATTTTTGGAATAGACAACCTTATACAAAGTTACCCTTATTTTTAATGCTTAATATGATAGAATTATAAAAATAGGTGCTTTCTATTTGAAAATACTGACTTTTTACCACTCTGTACTAATAATTTTCAAAATATCATAAAGAGACTACTAAGGTCGATCTTCGTCTACAATAAAACTAACCCAAATTAAATAATAAAGACTTTCTAATAGGAAAAATTTATAGTTAAGTTTTGGTCCGCAATAGTCATTTTGACATAAAAATTTAAATATATCCAAAACGGTGAGACTTAAGTATAGAATAATATACATGAAATATGTCTAGAATTTTACGTAGAAATCAAAAATGTAATAACATATAGGTTGTTCCATTTAAAATAAGTAAGCTGACGATAAAACCGGAAGTACCGCCATCTTGAAAATATTTTAGACGGCTGTTCCCCATGCACATTAGTACAGTGTCAAATTTTCAAATTCTTCCTAATATAGTTTTCCCACAATCGATCGATAATGTTCCCAGAGAATATATATATATATATATATATATATATATATATATATATATATATATATATATATATATATATATATATATATATATATATACATATATATAAATATATATATATATATATATATATATATATATATATATATATATATATATATTTAGACGAAGATTGACTTTAGTATGATATTTTGAAAATTATTAGTACATAGTGGTTAAAAAAGAAAAATAAAAATTATATTTAAAAAATCGTCAATATTTTCAAACAGAAAGCACCTGTTATATATATATATATATATATATATATATATATATATATATATATATATATACTATTCGCAATATCTGGAACGTTTACCACTCTAAACACTTCAATATTTTCATACTTGTAATTATAATCCTGTCCTGTATATCCTTATTACTTTGTTACCCTTCTGCGGTTTCATTTGGGTCATTAATTGTGGCTTTTTACGCTTTTTCCCATTAGCTTTTACCCAGCCAAATTATTTAAATGTCGTTAGTATCAAAATATAGAGTCAATAAAAAAGAGAAATGTTTAGGCAATTAAAAATGTATGTCATTTTCAAAGAATTCACCGAAACCATTTATTAGTATATGGTCTACTTTAGTTGTAAAGTAGTTATTACGGAAAAACCGATCTAGGATTGTGTAATTATGTAAAGAACACGCTGAAGTTATTTTAAAATTATTAGTTAAGTTGGTAAAATATGTTTTTAAAATTTATGTCGCGTTTGAAGTCGGTCTCTTATTTAGTTGGTTTATGGTAACTGTTTATATCACAAAAAATACTCACTTGGAAAAGAATTTTAAATGAATCAAGGTCATAAGAGCGTATTCGTACACAAATATTTCCAAATAAACAGTCATTGGTAAATAAAAATCTTCCGGAAATTATTATTCAATATTTATTTAATTGTATCAATACTGTGACGTTGTGGTCAAGTAATAAATAATAATGGACATCGTATTAACTATTAACATAAAACTTCTAGCTACCGTAATTCCTAAATGTGTTGCTATACTCTTCCTCTGTTTAAAAGAAGGAGGTGTAAAATTACATTTAAAGTTTAAGTTTATAAATCTCACAATAGTGAACAAATCACCGACAGTTCAGTGATAAGAGGTCCAGAAAATTTAGGGCGCCAGCAGCTCCATACCAGTTGAACTGCAAACTGCCACTTAACTAATAAATAACTTAAAGATTCAAAAATTAAAAAAAAAACTGGATGTACGTACTAACATCTATTAGCTTCACTTCCAATATCTGCAAAAATCTATTAATTTTATTTTAATAAAATTTCACAAAAAAAAGTATTTGTAATTAGTAATGACTCTATATTAGATTGGAGTCCGCCTTGAAGATAGTCACAGGATATTTTTGGAATATATGGAGACCAAAGTGTCGCTTTCAAGGTGTAGTACAAGTAAAATAGAAAGACATCGTAAGTTATACTGGGCAAACTAGTAAGATGTTACACCGGTCGTAAAGTAAAATATATAATAATCAATTCAAATTAACAATAACAATATTGGCAAAATCTAATTTTCCAATAACCGATACAGCAGGTTTTTGCCAAATCGGGATCATGCTTTATCGCAAGTTTACCCTATTTAAAATTAAGGCTCAGTAAACTTAAATATATTGAATTATTAAACACAAATCATAAATTCCGAACTAAAAACCATCAACCATTAAACACAATACCTTGATAATAAATTTTTGATCTATTGAAGCACAACTTCAACGTAGGAGCTCGAATCACTAACCGAGTATTCAGAGAAGGGGATCCATGATGTAGATTCCAGTAAGGAAACAAAACAAACATCAAAAGGAGGTAGGAGAAGAAAGATATAAAGTAAAAGAAAAAACCTAAAATAAATATGAAACGTCATAAACACTAATAGAGTTTATAGTTTTCTTTAAAATTAACACAAGTTTGAATTCAATTCAAATTCTTGAATACTAATTAAATTAGAATATTAAACCCTGTATATTATTACAGAAATTACAGTATATTGTTGCATAAATTGTAAAACAATGTAAAACTAAAACAAAAATACCAATGGTGTGCTCAGTAAATAAAATCAAAAATTAAAAAAAAAACAAGGCAAACAAATGAATTTTCCTCAAATAAAACTATTTATTAATAACATAAAATGTGACTGAAAGTATTAACAGATTTTAAAAAATTTACAAGAAGATAAATCTATAAACTATTTTATCCAATTAAGAATAGCAAATTTATCATACCAAAATACACTAAACTTGCTGTGAAATATTCATATAATATTGCACAAAAGCAGCGTAATTTAATTTTAAATAAAATTATATTATTATGAGATCTCAAATTAATTAACATTACTTATTGACAAGAGACAGAGAGTTATGGCTTAATATAAAATTAGGCAAATTAAACAATAAAAAAATTATCTTACAAGAAAAATTTGTTCAGATACCTCATGGGCTAGTCATACATACTTAGCAGTACCACAGAGAAAAAATAAGGAAAGTTACCCTGTTTAAATTAAAATAACCAAAATAACTAATATCAGCAGGCAGCTACATAACAATTTATGCAAAATAAAAGGAGATATTACCTTAAGAATTATAAGTTGTCTCGGAAACTTGGGAGTTCTGGTCAAAAAAAGGACCCTCAACAGAGTTTTGAGTACCTTCATGCCATAATATACGTCTCAACGAATCCTAAACTGCACAACGAGGCGAATAAATTTAAACAACAATTTCTGTTGTGTAATTTTCCTCCCAAAATTACAGAACAGAAATGTATGCAATCCACAATATAAAGCTGATTAAAAGAATGCCCCGTTGGCGGTGTAAAATTGTCTATCGACGAAGAAGGTGACATATGACCTAACTTAAACAGAAGATAAACAAAATCTAAACAATTATCCAAAATAATTTCAGGAAAACTGCCATAAGAAAGAACAAAAGGAAGAATTTCACTCGAATAATAGGCAGGAAAACCGAGATTTATCTGAAAAAAAGGTATCAGCATTCAGCATCAATGAAAAAAAAACAACCAAGCATAATGCAATAAAATATGAATATAATGGTCAAACTGATAATCAAATTAAAATACAAGAAACAGTATGCTTCTATTCAATGAATTTATGAGAAATGTTTAAGAAATATGATATTGTGTTGCCCATAAAGTGAGTATTTGTTTAGGTTTATCAAAATAATATGAAATATTACCAAAATTCCGAGAATAATATTTAAATACAGTTAGCTAGAGAATACAAGATTATATTTTTTTTTCGTTCTAAGGATCAAAAGTAGACTAGTGATTGTAATATAATTAAAAGGCTTTATATTAAATTATTCTGATTTAATTTATAAATTTCCTTCTCGCTCACGATTACAATATTTTAATAAAAAATTCGAATCCATAAAATAAAATTAATTGCTTTCCATTTTCAAGAAACAATAAAATTCCTCATATTTCCTCTCAAATTCTCTTTTTTCATTATTAACCTCCGACTTAAAATTGATAAGTCAGGGGCTGAAAAGCGATATTACTTTTTAAAACGACTTTTTAAGAAAAAACTGGTAATAAAGTTATCTGTATTGAAGGCTGATGGAAAAAATTTAATAAAGGATAAAGAAGAAATATTAATTTAATATACTAATTTATATTGAAGTCACGATCTGTTCGACTAAATTTATGTCGTTACAGGAACGAACAGTATCGGGTGTCAATAAGATAGGAAATAAAACTGCGAAACTGAAAACCCTTTTTTTAATGTCAGTGTTAGTGAATTTCCCCGAAACGAAAAAAAATTGGGTTGGGGTATATATATAAATATATTTACATATACAGGGTGATTCAAAAATCGATCACGAAACTTAAGGGAGTGATTCTACTTGACAAAATAAGGGTAGAGCTTCATATAATTTTTTTTCAAAATGTCATTCGTTTTCGAGTTACAAGCCGTCCAAGTTCAAGTTTTTATTTTTTGTTTTTTGAATTACTCGCTTACAGGAAAACCGATTTGACTAATATTTGAAAGATAGGCTAAGTCTTCTGCGCTTCATCATTTTAGTAACAATTCACATTGATTGTTTGCCGCTAGAGGGCACTTTACCTACATTGAAAATTGTTTTTTGTCATAATTTTTTAGTGTTGACAGCTACAGTAGTTTTTGGCATAATTTCTGAAAGACTGATGCCAGGCCTTTAAAAAAGGTGCTCTTTATTTACATCGCTAAACCCAACGGTTTAGACGTAAATCACCCTTAAAATTTAAGTGGTAAATTTACTTTTCTCATTTCATTACCACCAGCTACCAGGTAAATAGCTATCAAAGTATACTAGAGCTGTCAGTTTAACATCAAATAAATTCGCTTTTTAAACTATTTAATTTATAATCTTAAAATAACTAATAATGGCTAATCACCAATATTCAAATATCGAATATTGTGATATCCATTTTTGTTATGGAAAAGCAAATGGTAATGCAGAGTTGGCAAGAAGATATTATATGGAGAGTTATCCGGAAAGAAATATCCCTCATGCTCAAACATTTTCCAGTGTGCACAGGAGGCTTGCGGAATGTGGTTCCTTTAAAAGTTATAATGGAAATAGGGGAAGACCTAGAACTGCTAGAAACGTGCAACAAGAAGAAAGAGTGCTTGAAATTATTGAAGATAAGCCAGGTATTAGTACTAGAAAAATTGGGAATGAAGTGCGGCTCTGTCAGGCTAGTTCATGGAGGATACTAAGAGAAGAACAACTCTACCCGTTTCATTCAAAAAAGGTGCAGGCTCTTTATGACGATGATCGGCCGAGACGGTTGGAAATGTGCAATCAGATCCTAGCTAAGTATGAACACGATAATCGATTAATTGGCGTCATATTATTCACTGACGAAGCTGGTTTCACTCGTGATGGCATAACAAATCTACACAACATCCACACATATGCTTACGAGAACCCAAACAATGTGGTAGAACCGAAACATCAGCGTAGATTTTCACTAAATGTGTGGGCAGTGATAATAGGAGATTACCTTATTGGTCCTCATTTCTTTGATGGCCCATTAACTGGTGACGTATACTTAGATTTTATCCAAAATCGTCTCCCATTGTATCTGGAAGATGTGCCATTGGAAGCAAGGGCCAACATGTGGATCCTCCAAGACGGAGCTCCGCCCCACTTTAGTATACGTGTCCGACAGTATTTGAATGCAACGTGTATCCTGAGCGATGGATAGGACGAAGTGGACCATTGGCATGGGCAGCGAGGTCACCAGACCTTAATCCTATGGATTTTTTCTTTTGGGGTCATTTGAAACAATTGGTGTACGATATTCCAGTAATCAACGTCGAGGATCTTCGCTTCAGGATAATCGAAAAGTGCCAAATTATTAAAGAAACACCAGAAATTTTTCATCGAGTTAGGCGACATTTTTTGAAGAGTGTTAGGAAATGTATGGAAGAAAATGGGGGACATTTTGAGAATCTTTTTTAGTTTGTTTAGTTACTGTTTCATTAATTTTTATCAATTAAATGTATATCGCAATAATCCATAATATGAATATTTACTGATTAGCCATTATTAGTTATTTTAAGATTATAAATTAAATAGTTTAAAAAGCGAATTTATTTGATGTTAAACTGACAGCTCTAGTATACTTTGATAGCTATTTACCTGGTAGCTGGTGGTAATGAAATGAGAAAAGTAAATTTACCACTTAATTTTTAAGGGTGATTTACGTCTACACCGTTGGGTTTAGCGATGTAAATAAAGAGCACCTTTTTTAAAGGCCTGGCATCAGTCTTTCAGAAATTATGCCAAAAACTACTGTAGCTGTCAACACTAAAAAATTATGACAAAAAAACAATTTTCAATGTAGGTAAAGTGCCCTCTAGCGGCAAACAATCAATGTGAATTGTTACTAAAATGATGAAGCGCAGAAGACTTAGCCTATCTTTCAAATATTAGTCAAATCGGTTTTCCTGTAAGCGAGTAATTCAAAAAACAAAAAATAAAAACTTGAACTTGGACGGCTTGTAACTCGAAAACGAATGACATTTTGAAAAAAAATTATATGAAGCTCTACCCTTATTTTGTCAAGTAGAATCACTCCCTTAAGTTTCTTGATCGATTTTTGAATCACCCTGTATATATATATATATATATATATATATATATATATATATATATATATATATATATATATATATATATATATACATCAGTAAACTTCAACGTTCAGATAGCGATGCCAGCGGTAGTGTAGCAATATGTAGGGCCACCCATGTCGGTAAATCTAAGAAAGTTCATACCAGCAGTGTCTGACCTAAAGTGGACAGCGTCTGCACCCAAAATGGGAGGCTAAATACATACCCCCCTTAAAAACTCCATTAAAAACTCGACCGGAGGCAGAGTGGTAAGGTAAGCTGCACCACTGCGAAAGAACAATGGATATAGGACAATGTAAGCCACGGCCCTCATTCTCCGTAGACCCAAGGTCCCGGAACGGGTAATTCTCGGGAACCACCTAGAAAAGCAGAGGGTGCTAAAATCTGCGGAGTCTAACGATTATTGCAATCAGCGAAGTGGACGGAAAGAAGTCAGTAGAACTTTAATCAGGCAATATCTGCTATCATAAAGGAACAACAAATGGATGAACAAGTGATGTGGGATTTTTCATTAAAAAAAGATCGAAAGATAATAAAATAAATAAAATATATTATAAGCACCTCAGACTAACTCTACGACTATCAAAAAGATACACCATTCAAATCATACAAATATATGTGCCAACCATTTCTCACTCAGAAGACATAGGGGAAATATAAAATAATATAACAGAGGTGTTAAATAGAAACACAAGTAAATTTTAGCATCTAATTTGGGACTTCAATACCAAAGTTAGGAAAAGATGTAATCAGGAATAATATGTGGGAAATTTGGGAATTGAGGAAAGAAATGTAAGCGGAGGAAGACTGGTTCAATATGCATGTTACCAGAACTTATTAATCGCCAACATGTAAGTTAATAGAAAATGGACATGGGAAGCTCCCAATACAACTATCAAAAATGAAATAGATGTCATCCTAACAAACAAAATGAAAACCGTAAAAGATATAAGCTTTCTCAACAAATCGAATTTCGAAAAGATAGTGATAACGGAGTAACTAGGGCTCGAATAGTTCTAAACATCAAACTTAAATGAATAAAATTACTCCATAAACCAACATCAGGAATAAACATCACCAACCTAAGTAAGAACTCGGGATTGTATCAAGAGCTTATCGAAGAAAGGCTTCAAGATTCAACATTTAATGGAGATGATCTTAAATTGCGCGAAAAAACTAGAGGACCAAAACAAAGGAACCATAATTGAAAAATTTCCGATGAAACAACGTAGACAAATGAAAGTTAATCACAATATACACAGAATAGAATACACCGAAATGTGCGAGACAATAAAAAAAAAAGATTGCAGAAAATACACAAACTTATAATGAAAGACTTGTAGAAAATGCAATCAAAAATCATAAGAGCTACAAAAAGACCAAAAGTATGTTGACAATCAACAGAAAACAAATAATAGCATTAATGAACGATGGTGAAAGAATCATAAATAGGGATGAAATAATAGAACACGCAACCAAATTCTATGAGGATCTATACAGATTACCGGAAATACGAGATGTAGGGAAAGAGGTAACTGCAGTTCAAGAAAATATTCCAGATGTTCTCGTGGATGAAATAGAGGAAACTCTTAAGAGCATTATCAAAGGAGCTGGAAATAACGGTGTTACAGCCGAGCTTCTAAATCACATTGGGAAACAACTTGGAAAATCCTACCAAAAATATATACAGACTGCCTAAAACCAAGACTGAAGAGTGGAATAGTGCCACTATAATCCTCATTCACAAGAAAGGAAGATATGAATAATTATAGACCAATTAACTTGGTAGCACTAATATACAAAATATTCACAAGAATAATTAACAAAAGAATACGAGCACACTTGATTATGCACAACCTCGAGAGCAAACAGGCTTTAAAAGTAGTTTTAGTACAATGGATCATATTCAAACACTAAAAGATATAATGAGTCGCACAAAAGAATATGACCTATCACTAGCGCTAGCATTCATAGTCTTTGAGAAGGCTTTCAACGCAG
Source organism: Diaprepes abbreviatus (assembly GCA_034092305.1). Taxonomy (NCBI): domain Eukaryota; kingdom Metazoa; phylum Arthropoda; class Insecta; order Coleoptera; family Curculionidae; genus Diaprepes; species Diaprepes abbreviatus. The sequence continues at coordinate 440,104 of JASJET010000187.1, read as the reverse complement.
ATATAGAAGCTCTAGTGGATCAAGGAGTAGACAATATGTAGAAATGTTAGCTAACATATATAGAGAAGCCGCAGTTAGAGTAAATTAACACCCCAGAATTTTCTACCCAAAAGGAAGTCCGATAAGGAGACAATATCCCGAAGATATTCACAGTAACCCTAGAGAATATCTTCTGGATATCAGACTGAAATATCAAAGGTATAGAAGGAGAACACCTAAGTTATTTAAGACTCGCTGATGACATAATTCTGATTGCTAAAATACCTGAAGAATTGCAAGAGCAAATTAGCAGCCTCAATACAGCCAGAAATGAAGTAGGTCTAACAATGAAAATAACAAAACCAAAAGTAATGTGCAACAGTCGGATTACCAACACCGAAATAAAGATAAATTAAACCACGTTGGGAGTAGTAGATGAATATATATATATATATATATATATATATATATATATATATATATATATATATTCAACTTAAACAAAAATCGAGTTTATTACTTCCAAAAATCAACACAAGAATTAATTTAGCGTGGTAAGCATTTAGACGAAACTCTATAATCTTCACATCCAGAATATACCACTTTACCATAAGAAAAACGTATTTGATCCATGCATTTTGCCGGTCCTCCCATAGTGTTGTGAAACTTGGATAATAAATAAAGAAATAACCGCAAAACTCCAAGTCATTCAAAAAGCCATGGAAAGATGCATGCTAGGAATGACTACAAGGGATCGTAAAGGAATAGATTGATTACGAAAGAAAAAATAGGTCACTGATGTAATTCAAAGAATAAAATCCTTAAAATGGCAATGTGTAGGAGATATAACAAGAAGAAGAGACAATAGATGGATCACTAGGACAACTATCTGGTATCCCAAGAACGCCGAGAGACCAAAGGGACTACCGAATCTCAGATGGGATTATGATATCAAAAAACTGGCAGGAACAACTTGGTCCCATACAGCTAATATAAAAAAAAGTGGTCACAAATGAGCATAAATTACAAGAACATCGAATAAATTACACCACTACATAGAAAAAGGAACTATAGGAATATTGAATAAGGTAGTTGGAAAAGATAGATGAAGCTGACAATAATTATATATATATATATATATATATATATATATATATATATATATATCTGTTTTTGTATTAATCCAGGAGTATAACTGTTTGTTAGTTTGGTTTCTTGTAGAAGCTAACAGATGTTTATCCAAAATCTCGTTCGGTATCTTCGGTGCTTGCTAGTCGTAGACGAACTAGTTAATCTTCAACTACTAAGCACCAAAATGCCAAATAAGATTTTGACAAAACGTCTGTAACTTCTACAACACGCCAAGTTAACGAACAGACCAGTTTTCTGATTTATCAAATAGGAATGACTCTAGTGGTTTCTTATTGGTTTTTATATTGCTTGCTGCCGAGATATATGTATAACAATTTTAAGCGACTCTATTTGTATTTCATGTACAATATTTTAAATAATATCGTAGAATATTTCTCCTTTCCATATAAAACCTTATACCTTCGTCTATCCAGCCGTCCTTATACCACAGTCTTATAAGATCAATATTTTCCCTTCTTCTACGACACTAATTTATGAGAAAAAAAAACGTTTAAAAGTTAGTCGTCGCTATTACTATACGCTTTCCAATAAAATAATAAGCTAATAGAGAAAAAAACAAGTGTTACGGGACTCCAACCTAATAATTTATCAGAGTCTCTGTAAAAATTGATCAAAAAATAATAACAGCATAATTGTATGAATTAAAAACGTAATGTTTTTTTAATAAGTAATTAATTCTGTGGTAAATCGAGATTTTTTACAAACAATAATGACAAAGGCAATCTATTACCCTGTCTGGTAAGAATCAATAAATAAAATGGAGACTTTTCGCTTGACGGTGTTGGTGAAAAGTAAAAATCTCCATCTGTGCCAAAAAGATTATTTTGTGTTACAGTTAAGAAAGACTCTTACCCATAAGGTTGTTCGAAATATTAATGAAATTGTTATTAAACTAGAACACCGATATTTACCATGGTACGCGCATATTCTAAGCATGTAAGAATATGCCTTGCCTTAAGGGCAAGTTGTAATGAGATGAAAAAAGAAGAGTTTGGCGAAAACACCATATATCATCGAATGTATAATTTTTATTCGATATGTACGACATATCTTTATAAATCTTGAAAACACTTCAAAAACTTTTCACGCGTCACCAGCCACCGATAAAAATCGGTGAGTTCGCGTCGCTCACATATAGTCCGGGAGCCCAGTGGGTTTTCGTAGAGACATTGGAAAAAGACATATTTTACCAGTTTTCAACATGAATAAGTTTTGATTAAATAAATATTTATTTTCAAATTCTGCCGCCATTAATTGATAAATATATATCTAAACAAATGTAAAAAATCAGATCGAATCTTCATTATTCTACATGAAAAATCACATTTAAATATTATAACCAAATATAGGTTTGGAATTTGGTGATTTTCTTCATAGTGCGCCGATGGGAAGATCTCTCTCTCTCTCTCTCTCTCTCTCTCTCTATATATATATATATATATATATATATATATATATATATATATATATATTGGCGCAACGCATCCACTTTTATGCGGCCCTATGCCTTCTGTACTCTATCTCTATATTCGCTCACCTCACATCGACAAACCATCATTTCGTATATGTGTCCTATAAACCGATTTCACGGTTGAAAAATAGTAAATAAGACACAGTTGCAACATCTCGATGGCTCACTCAATAACATAAGAATAATACAAATCAACAAATGTTATATAAAACCCCCATGTGGCAGCGCGACGGTGAATTAAAAAGAAATATAGGAAAAGGGTCGCATTATTCGGCATCGGCTACCAAACTAACTATGAATTCCACAGTTCAAATTCAGTATCGTACCAACCATCTCTGTAAGAGAGCTGTTGTGTGTGTTTTAAGCCAACACATATAAAAAAAGAGAGATGGTTTGTACCGAATGCAATGGCCTGATGAGTCCCACACTAGGACGAAACAGCGCTGTCGTCATTTTTCGGACCCGGAGTTTTTCCATGTTCTTTGGAGATCTTCGCATGAGAATAATATATATAAATATAACATCTCTTTATATATATATATATATATATATACATATATATATATATATATATATATATATATATATATATATATATATAGCCAAAGCAAGGAAAATCTCCTCAAAGCATTTTGAAAGAGATGCCTTCTGTTCACGGCAACTTTTACCCTGAACAAACCATGGTTTACAAGTGGCACAATCTATTCTAACAGGGGAGACTTCAAGACGATTCCAGACCTGGAGGTCCCATTCAGACGACCACTGCCGAAAACATCGAAAAAATAATACTAGAGGATGTCCATCTGAAAAAGAAGCAACTCGCAGAAATGGTTGCAGTATCACCTACAACCATTTCGAATATCCTGCATGTCGAGGATACTCAAGTCGCACCAAAAAGGTCGAGTCAATGCGAGAGTCCATGCAATGGTACAACGAGGACACACTACCCCCGAAGAAGTTCAAGGTGTCGCAGTCGGTCAGAAAACTCATGGCTACAGTTTTCTGAGATTCAGAAGGAATATTACTGACTGACTACAGAGACAAATGCGTTTCTCTAACAGGAGAATACTATGCAGGCCTGCTAGAATGTTTGAGGGATGCTGTAAGAGAGAACAAGCGAGGAAAACTGACCAAAGATATGCTGCTTCCGCACGACAACGCACCCATCGACAATGCTTCAGTTGCAATAGCTGCTATTCAAAAAGTTGGCTTTCAAATCTTGAATCACCTTCCCTACAGCCCAGATTTGTCTTCTGGTGATTATTATTTATTTCCAAAAATAAAAAAGAGCTTCGAGGAAAAAACTTTTCCAGCGATGATGAGGTGAGGGAAGCAATTTCTGCCTATTTTACCGAAAAACAGGAAATATTGTTTCCGATGTTATAAACAAACTTATTTTCAGATCTCAAAAATGTATTACGTTTAGAGAGAAATATATTGAAGAGGACAAAAAATTGATTTTAATTTCACTCTATAAGCACTCCATTCCGCGAATTTTTTGTCCTCCCCTTATAACAGGCCATTTACTCTACAATAATCTTTTCTCTGAGAAATTTTATAATCAGTTTTTGAAATTGCTTGATCATAAAAACAAGATTCAATTAGTTTTAACCTTCTCGAGACAGTAGTAAAAACTCAATATATCTTCTACATATATTTTATTACATGTTATTAATTTATATTTGCCCACCAACAAGTTAAATTTAAATTTTTAACATTGGAATTTTTCACAACATCTAAACGTCCTTATGAAAAATTACAGCAAACGGCAGCGGAACGTACTCAATTACTTATGTAAACGTAATTTTCATGGTCATACACTTTGCCTATAACCAATAATAAAATTTATTGATGCTAATAAATAAATTATACAATAAAATAACTCTTGACATAAAATGTCACTACGGTCAAACGTTGGTCGCGTGTATTTATAAGTAATTGTGTAGGAATGGTATAAATCATGTTTAGCTATTCTGTTTTGTTTTCCAAAGCATGACATGTTTAAATTTAACTTCAAAAGAATACAATCCAGTGTTGGGTTCATTTTAATCAAATAATTAAAATTACGATTTATATCTTCTTCTTCTCCATTATGTGCCGTGCTAGATCCCCCTGACGTTGGTAATTACAACGGGGAATTGACCACGGTTCTCTGCTATTCTAAATAGCTGTTCAAAACTGTGTATTCCTGTCCACTCCCGAATGTTCCTCAGCCAAGAGATCTGCTTCCTTCCAACACCTCTACGACCCCCGATCTTACCCTTCATTATCAGTTAAAGAATTCTGTACCGATCTGGCATCTGCTCGATCTGAAACCGCTATATTAGTCTGCATAGCTACATAGTACTACAGTATAGCATAATCGGCGTTAAATAGGATCTTAATGTTGCAGTCACACATTCTGTATCCTCTCAATTTATATACTCTCATTATTATCTGATCCATAATATTAAAGAGAAGTGGGTTTAAGTAGTCCCCTTGTCAAATTCCTTCACCTGGAAAACTGGAATCGGATCTGCAAGTTCTCCGTTGATCCTGGCTTGAACTTGATTTTCGATAATTTTAATTAGGTTGTATGGGATTTGCCTATCATATGGAAGGTGTAATATATCTCTAAACTAGACATGATCGAAGGCTTTTTTTAAGTCTAGAAAACATATATATGCTGGCATGTTGTATTCAACGGATTTCTCCATTATTTATTACATGACCTACCCGATCTGATCCCTCGTTGTTGATCTGACAAAGTGATTAAGCTATTAGTTTTATTTGTTACAATCTTTGTTCTTAGTTTTACGGTGGTATTAAGCAAATGTATTCTTCTATAGTTCGTTGTTAGTCTTCTTTCGCCCTTTTTAAACCTAAGTATTACAGTACTGGTTGAGATCTTATGATGGAAAAAAATTTCACGAATGAGAATTGTTAGTTGTGTTGTAAGGCTCTGTCCACCATAATTAAGCAGTTCATTTGTAATGTCTGTTGGACCTGAGATTTTTCTGTTTTTTTTTTTAACTTAGAAAGTGATAGCCGTACGTCAAGTGCTGCTATTTCTATAATCTCGTTGGTCGTTATTTCAGGCGTATTCATTTCAATTATATTGTTGTCTGCTTTATATAAATCAGTGAGATATTCAACTCATGTTTCTTTACTGATTTGTTTCATTGAGCTCTTTTACTTCTTTTCGCTGATTTCACATTAGTCAACACACTTGTTTTTGAAGTCCATAAAAATCATTTTTTCATTCATTTCACGAAATCCTCCTAGTACTTATTTTTATTTGTCTAACAGTGATGTTTCGTTGCGAACTATTTTGTATTTTTCATACGATTCTGCAGTCCTTAGTGTTCTATATCTTAGTTCCGCTAATTTTTTTTTGTTTTCATTTCTCCTAAACTTTCTGAGCGAACTATGGGGTTTTATTTGGAATAATTTTGGACTGGTTATTAATTCTAGTACCCAGGGCTTCTTTAGCAGCTTCTTTAGCGATGTTCTTCAATTTTTCCCAGCTGATATTAATGTATTTCGTTTGACGGTTAGTATTTTAGATGATATATAGGAGCATTCCACAATATTTTTTATATACTTAGTGTGAATCGCCATTGCAACTCCTTCCTTTGTTCGTTCATGTCTTTTGACCTTTACCCTTTATTCCTGTTTCTTGCAGAGCACAGATATCGATGTTGTAATCTTTTAGTTCGTTTAGAATCTCCTGAGCTTTGTTATTGAAGGCATCTATATTCCATGTCGCGAAACGTATGACATCCCTTCCAGCTCTTTAGCCTGAGTCATCATCTTCGTATCAAACCTGTTCCTGTATATTCAATATACAGGGTGATTCAAAAATCGATCACGAAACTTAAGGGGGTGATTCTACTTGACAAAATAAGGGTAGAGCTTCATATAATTTTTTTTCAAAATGTCATTCGTTTTCGAGTTACAAGCCGTCCAAGTTCAAGTTTTTATTTTTTGTTTTTTGAATTACTCGCTTACAGGAAAACCGATTTGACTAATATTTGAAAGATAGGCTAAGTCTTCTGCGCTTCATCATTTTAGTAACAATTCACATTGATTGTTTGCCGCTAGAGGGCACTTTACCTACATTGAAAATTGTTTTTTTGTCATAATTTTTTAGTGTTGACAGCTACAGTAGTTTTTGGCATAATTTCTGAAAGACTGATGCCAGGCCTTTAAAAAAGGTGCTCTTTATTTACATCGCTAAACCCAACGGTTTAGACGTAAATCACCCTTAAAAATTAAGTGGTAAATTTACTTTTCTCATTTCATTACCACCAGCTACCAGGTAAATAGCTATCAAAGTATACTAGAGCTGTCAGTTTAACATCAAATAAATTCGCTTTTTAAACTATTTAATTTATAATCTTAAAATAACTAATAATGGCTAATCACCAATATTCAAATATCGAATATTGTGATATCCATTTTTGTTATGGAAAAGCAAATGGTAATGCAGAGTTGGCAAGAAGATATTATATGGAGAGTTATCCGGAAAGAAATATCCCTCATGCTCAAACATTTTCCAGTGTGCACAGGAGGCTTGCGGAATGTGGTTCCTTTAAAAGTTATAATGGAAATAGGGGAAGACCTAGAACTGCTAGAAACGTGCAACAAGAAGAAAGAGTGCTTGAAATTATTGAAGATAATCCAGGTATTAGTACTAGAAAAATTGGGAATGAAGTGCGGCTCTGTCAGGCTAGTTCATGGAGGATACTAAGAGAAGAACAACTCTACCCGTTTCATTCAAAAAAGGAGCAGGCTCTTTATGACGATGATCGGCCGAGACGGTTGGAAATGTGCAATCAGATCCTAGCTAAGTATGAACACGATAATCGATTAATTGGCGTCATATTATTCACTGACGAAGCTGGTTTCACTCGTGATGGCATAACAAATCTACACAACATCCACACATATGCTTACGAGAACCCAAACAATGTGGTAGAAACGAAACATCAGCGTAGATTTTCACTAAATGTGTGGGCAGGGATAACAGGAGATTACCTTATTGGTCCTCATTTCTTTGATGGCCCATTAACTGGTGACGTATACTTAGATTTTATCCAAAATCGTCTCCCATTGTATCTGGAAGATGTGCCATTGGAAGTAAGGGCCAACATGTGGATCCTCCAAGACGGAGCTCCGCCCCACTTTAGTATACGTGTCCGACAGTATTTGAATGCAACGTATCCTGAGCGATGGATAGGACGAAGTGGACCATTGGCATGGGCAGCGAGGTCACCAGACCTTAATCCTATGGATTTTTTCTTTTGGGGTCATTTGAAACAATTGGTGTACGATATTCCAGTAATCAACGTCGAGGATCTTCGCTTCAGGATAATCGAAAAGTGCCAAATTACTAAAGAAACACCAGAAATTTTTCATCGAGTTAGGCGACATTTTTTGAAGAGTGTTAGGAAATGTATTGAAGAAAATGGGGGACATTTTGAGAATCTTTTTTAGTTTGTTTAGTACTGTTTCATTAATTTTTATCAATTAAATGTATATCGCAATAATCCATAATATGAATATTTACTGATTAGCCATTATTAGTTATTTTAAGATTATAAATTAAATAGTTTAAAAAGCGAATTTATTTGATGTTAAACTGACAGCTCTAGTATACTTTGATAGCTATTTACCTGGTAGCTGGTGGTAATGAAATGAGAAAAGTAAATTTACCACTTAATTTTTAAGGGTGATTTACGTCTAAACCGTTGGGTTTAGCGATGTAAATAAAGAGCACCTTTTTTAAAGGCCTGGCATCAGTCTTTCAGAAATTATGCCAAAAACTACTGTAGCTGTCAACACTAAAAAATTATGACAAAAAAACAATTTTCAATGTAGGTAAAGTGCCCTCTAGCGGCAAACAATCAATGTGAATTGTTACTAAAATGATGAAGCGCAGAAGACTTAGCCTATCTTTCAAATATTAGTCAAATCGGTTTTCCTGTAAGCGAGTAATTCAAAAAACAAAAAATAAAAACTTGAACTTGGACGGCTTGTAACTCGAAAACGAATGACATTTTGAAAAAAAATTATATGAAGCTCTACCCTTATTTTGTCAAGTAGAATCACCCCCTTAAGTTTCGTGATCGATTTTTGAATCACCCTGTATATAAGTATATATATATACACATATATATATATATATATATATATATATATATATATATATATATATATATATATATATATATATATATATATATAAATCGGTTTATACCGTTCCCCGACGACTTCCGATTTCCAATCTCCATTTTTCCCGGTCGTTCTATAGATCTTCTTCTAGGTTTAGTATCTCTTTATATATCCTTCATCTCCATCTTGTTCTCGGTCTTCCTCGGTTTTTGTTCTCTCTGGTTGTCATTTTTATAACAATAAACCTCATTTTATATAGTTTTTATTTGATGGTGGATCAAATATTACTTTTGGTGCATATTTTTACAAAATTTTTCCGTATCCCAAAAAAGCCAAAGTTTCGCTATCTTATTTATCTAGCAGAAAAGTATTATCGTGGGAAATTAAATCAAACATTTACCGGAAATTCGTTATGAGCTCTTAGACTATTATCAATATTAACTTGAATATTAAATTATAATACAAACTATTATGGGAGTACCGACAGCAATTTACCAAATTACCTAAAAATTCTAAACCATTTAACATTGTACACCTCTGACATTTATCCTACATTGTACAATACAAGCAAGCAGGTGTGTGTTCTTTCCGCTATTACGGCGGTGCTTTACACATGTAAGTTCTTGGTAATACCCGCAAATTAAATTAAACATATTTATTTTAATGTTTAATATGTTTTCTGTGAAACAAACAAAAATATCTACAAAGAATTTTATTTTTTCAAAATAATTTGTTACCAAGTATCCATATTTTGAATCTGCTAATTACTTTTTTATTTGACCATAATTATACGGGGATCATAAAATTTAACATTATTATTTTTTTATTGTTTTTTAAAAGGTAATGATCGTGTCATTTTAAGTTATTTTTATCCCTGCAAATTATAGACAGAACCGGACTGGGACCCGTAAGCCTCGACGGCACCTGAATTTGAAAAACTAGAACTTGAAAAAATGTTAACGATTAGAAAAGGGTACTTATTTTTATTCATTTATAAACAAATTATCAAAACAATCATTAAAGGAAATTTTTTTAATACCCTTATACTGTGATATTCAGTATATAGGATGTCCAGAAAATACGTTTACAACGATTGATGATAGACTATTGACGTCAAAATAGGTTGATTTAAGCCAACTTAGTTATATTCGATATTGCTTCGTTTAAGTCGTAGAAGAAGTAAAAATTTTAAGAATATATTGATTTTTCCAAAATTTCTTGAAAACATGGTAACTAAATTTAATGATTTTTGGTGTGTAGCGTAACACTATAATATGACGTTTTCTAGTGGTATAGCGACCGGTTATAAAGTACTATAAATGGTATAAAAGTGACGTCGCTTGTCAACATCACTCCTGATTTTTTATGTCGTCAACGTTATAACAACCGAGATATTTCTTTCAGATAATCACATATATTTGGAAGCTTTTTTACTTCTTCAAAAGTTTTCGTTGGATGAGCGATTTCGCCAGAAAAAAAAATATTTTCAATTCCATGCATACATCAATCAACTGTAATAATAAAAAATGTCTGTAACAATAATTGTTTGAGTGACTTTGTTACTATGGCATTTAATAACTTAACTAGTGATAATTTACCATCACTGTCTAAGAGTCGACTAAATTAAGATCAATAATCTAAATTTATAAGCGTCTTTTACTATTATAGGCCGGCGAAATTAGCATCTGGAAAAAATGTAGTATTAGTAGACTTCTGACTACGTATAAAGTTTCAGAATGGTAATAGTAATTACATAGTATCTTACGTGTCATTTTCATTTTTAGGAAAAATTTTTTATTTAACAATTATGATATGAAAAAAAACAGTTTTTTCGAGTTATAGAAAAAATTATTATTTTTCAGTAAAAAAGTTTCAAGCAAAAGTTGTGCGCATTAAAAATACGTACAAATGGGCTAAAGGAACCTCTTGTTGCATACAACAAGTGTGCAAAATTTCAACTAAAAATATTTAAAATGTTTTATACAATTAACTTGTTAATAACTTTTTATATTTTGTTGTTTATTCTCAGCGATCTAGAGGTCATACAGCGGTCTGCGGGTATGCAAATGAAAGTTCGAGATTTATACTAACAATAACAAAAAAGAACCAAATGAATTGTTGATTTTAAATTGTTGAAACAGATAAACAAAGTTGGGGTTGGTTTTTTCGTTATAAACAAATAGAATAACTCTTCAACAATTGCTAATATAGAAATGCCGATAAGAGGACGTGTTAGGTGAGATTTTTGGCACATTTTGAAAGAAAATTCTGTACGACCACTAGAAGCTGAGATTTGAGTATTTTTTTCAAAAAATCCCTGCGGCGTTATTTATTAACTTTAAGGAATTATTTAAGTAGGAACTCATAGGGAAATGGTTAAACTATTGTATGCAGCAGTTTTCAACTCAACTGTTTCAAGATTGTTGATGTTGCAATAGTTTAAAGTTGCACCTACTCCGAGAGTCAAAAAGCGAGCAGAGGAGGGGGGGGGGGAGTTCTTTCAGTCTGCGACGAACGGAAAAAAACGTGACGTGAACGCCTCAAATTCGTTTCGCCGGAAAAAGTTGGATTATCTCAGCGACTATTGGTCGTTGAACCTTTATTATTTTTATTTGTGGTTTTCGACGAGATATAACGAATGGATGATATGTTTCTGTAATCAAATTATTGTTAAACATAGCAATAAACACATTATGTATAAATGTATAATAGTACAACATTTTGTTTATTTCTATGTTTAACAATAATTTGATTACAAAAACATGTCATCCATTGATCATAACTTATCGAGAAACCAAAAATTAAAAAAAAAAAATAGTGTTCTACGTTCAAAATTTGCCGAGATGATCCAAATTTTTCCTAGTCACGTTTTTTTCCGCACGCTGCAGGATGACAGAATGCCCCCTCCACTGCTCACTCTCTGATTCTCGTAGTAGGTGTAATTTAAAGTATTGCAACATTAACAATTTTGAAATAATTGAGTTGAAAACTGTTGCATATAATAGTTTAACCATCTCCCTGTGAGTTCCTACTTAAATAATCTTTTAATGGTAATAAACAACGCAGCAGTGATTTTTGGAGAAAAAAAATGTCAGCTTCTCATGGTCGTAGAGAATTTTTTTTTCAAAATTTGCGCTAAAATCGCACCTATCACGTCCACTTATCGGCATTTCGATATCAACAATTATCGAAGAGATATTCTATTTGCTTATAACAAAAAAACTAACCCAAAATTTTATTTATCGGTTTCAACAATTTAATAAAATCAATAATTCGTTTGTTTTTTTTTTCTTATTGTAAAAATTAACTTTGCCTTGAAGAGAATGAAAAACAACAGAGCAGCGGGAGAAGACGGAATAGTAATAGAGTCCATAAAATGTGGGGGTCCTGCTCTTATTGAGAAAATTAAAAGATTATTCAATTTATGCCTTGAAAACCAAATTATTCCAGCCCAATGGAATAATCCTATTACAATCCTCATTCACAAAAAGGGCAACGAAACAAGCCTTGAGAACTATAGACCCGTCAGCCTCCTGAGCCACCTATATAAACTTTACACTCGTATAATCACCAAATAGACTAGAGAATAAACTGGATCTTTACCAGCCTAGAGAACAAGCTGGGTTCTGCTCGGGCTACGGTACAAACGACCATTTGCAATGTATTAAAACACTTATTGAAAAAACTGTAGAATACCACCGACCACTAAATCTTGTCTTTGTCGATTTTCATAAGGCTTTCGATACCGTGGAATTGGTGTCAATTTTAAGAGCATTAAAAGAATGCAGGGTAGACCAAAGATATTCCAACAATATCTACAATATTTATAAAAACGCAAAAACAACAATTAACTTACAAACCATGACGAAGAAAATAAAAATAAGAAGAGGAATTCGATAAGGAGATACAGTATCCCCAAAACTGTTTACGACAGTGCTAAAACATGCGTTTAAAGCTTTGGATTGGGAAGAGAAAGGCATTATTATAGATGGGGAAAGATTGAGTAATCTTAGATTCGCTGACGACGTAGTCCTAATATCGGACGATCTACAAGAAGTCAGAGAAATGCAAGAAGAACTACAATAGGCAACACAAAGAGCAGGTCTGAAGATAAATTATAACAAAACAAAAATGATGACAAATTTAGTACCAAGTGAGCCTGTAAAAATAGAAAATGAAATCATCGAAATTACCGAGAAATATAAATACCTTGGTCACTAAGTTCGGATTGGAAGGGATAACCAGACGTGTGAGCTATCGAAACGAATAGCTTTGGGATGGGCTGCTTATGGAAAACTCAGGGATATGTTCAAGACAGATATACTCATAAACCTGAAACGGAAAGCCTTTAACCAATGTGTTCTCCCAGTCTTAACATATGGAGCGGAGACACTAACAGAAAACAACTGCTAAGAAACTGCAAATAACACAACGCAGAATGGAGAGATCCATGCTGGAGTGTCCCTGAGAGATCGGGTCTGAAACGAGGAAGTTAGGAGGAAAACAGGGGTAGATGATGTTATTGTGCGCATTGCAAGGTTAAAGTGGAGATGGGCCGGACATGTGGCTAGAATAGGGGACAACAGATGGACAAAAAGAATTTTGGAATGGCGACCGAGAGCGGACAAACGCAGTCAGGGACGACCACCGACCAGATGGACAGACGACCTAAAAAGAATAGCAACAAACTGGATCGCACTGGCGCAGAACAGAGGAGGATAGAAATCTCTCGAGGAGGCCTATGTTCAGCAGTGGACAGAAAGGGGCTGATGATGATGATGATGTGTGCACTCGCAAACCGCTGTATGACCTCTAGATCTTTGAGAATAAACAATAAAAAAAAAACGTAAAAAATTATTAACACACTAATTGTACAAAAAGTTTTAAATATTTTTACTTGCAATTTTGCAAACTTGTTGTATGCAACAAGAGGCTCCTTTCGGTGCAGCACAAAGTTAATGCAATATAGTTTTCTATTGCTTATTAACAATTGAAAAAACAGCCATTTTATCACTTTTTTTGCAATAACTAACGAAGAAATTATCCGATTAGGATGGGCCTTAGCTCATTCTGTAGGTATTTTCAACGTGCATAAATTTTGTTTGAAACTTTTTTACTGAAAAACAATAGTTTTTCCTAGAACTCTAAAAACTGTTTTTTCACATCTTAATTGGTAAATAAAAACTTATCCCCAAAAAAGAAAATGAGACATAAGATACTACATAATTACAATTATCCTTCTGAAGGTCCCTACGTAGTCAGAAGTCCATTAAACATGGACAGCTACACGCACTCCGAGAAGGTTAACATGCTTCTGGTGTTTGGATTATGTGGAGGAATTGAGCATCGAAGTGTTAGAATTTGCTAATATAGGGCGTCATCTCCGAGAAACCGGCCGCATTAAAAAAATTGAAAGGTATGAGTAGTATTCGAACCACTCAAATAGTCGAAAAAGAAGAGGAAATTTTAGAAAGAAGTGAGGAAGAATCAAGTGTTAATACTCGCCGCTTAGAATGTGAATTGGAGTTCCTAAAACTATTGTAAATGATATTATAAAAGAACAGCTGTTACACGCATATTACCTCCAAAAGGTTCAGGAACTTTTACCGATTGATCACCCATGCGCATTATATTTTGTGAATTTATTCGAAACAAAAGAATTCATGATCCATACTTTGACACTTTATAGCCGGTCTCTATATTACTAGACATCATATTATAGTATTACACCACACATCAAAAATCAATAAATTCAGTTAGTACGTTGTCAAGAAATTTAGCAAAAATCAATATTTTCTTAAAACTTTAACGTCTTCTACCGCCTAAACTAAGCAGTATCGGATGTAACTAAGTTGGCTTAAATCGACCTATTTTGACGTCAAGAATCATCTCACATTGTACACGTATTTTCCGGACACCCTGTATACCAGATGAATTAAAATAGAGAACATACCACAACTTCTCATTAAAGTTTATTTTACCTTTCCGGAAACTAAAACTTTTCCAATATTCTAGAAGCGTCCAAGTCACAACTAACGGTCGGTTTGCACATCTGTCTTATACTAAGTTGTTTAAGTTCAAGTTTTGAATCTTAAGCAGAGCTTCGCTATTTTCTTGTTTTCACTGGAATTTGTTTTCTCCGAAATTCGATGCATTAAAATGACTTTACATTTGTTTATGTCTGGAAGAAGATACTTTGCAGTATCAGAGTTTATCAAGTTTATTAGTCTGGAAAAGGACCGGGTCAGTAAATATCGAGATGTAAAATAAGCGATGTTTACACACCTAGAAAGCCATGTTATTTATGTACGTCCGAAAAATTACATAAACTTTTCGTACACAAGAAAAAGAAATGTTGCTTCTAAGATATTATTTTAAATAATATGAATACTAAAGAGTTTTTAAAGAATCAGTGCATTTCAGCAGAATAAACAGGGGTTGATCCCTTTGAGGGGTGGAGGGATATCACAGGAGCAAAGAAAAGGTTACCCCAACCCACTCGTATACAAGGCATTGCTGAATTAGTTTAATGTGTCATTAGCCTAAGCTACCAAAATTATATAATCAGAGTTCAGCGAGATCCACGTTCCCAATGCAGCAAGTCGGCGAGTCTATTTTCGAAGCTCTTAGAGGAGGAGGAGGGGGGGGGGCGATCGCCCCCACCGCCCTACACCCTTGGATCTACCTCTGGGAGTAGAATGTATTTTTATAAATTGTTAAGCGACTTCAAAAACGGACGTTATCAATTCCACATATCGCCAGTTTTATTTTTGTCACAACTTTTAATACGAACGATATATTTTGGAGATTCCGTAGAAATATATAAATTTATGAGGAGGTTAAAAACTGATAAAAAATGTCGATCAGCGAATTTTTTGGCACCAAACTTTTGATAAGTTTCCGTATTTCTTTTTGAATCACTGACTTTTTCATGAAGGAACAGGGCCTTATCTTGTTAACAGTCCTTATATTTAATTATATCTTGTATGTATTGAACCGAAAATTAAAAATAAAATATGTTTGTTTTTCAGAAAATGATGACGGCGACAAATTCAGCGAAGGCGACAACGAAGAACTGCATGAAGACTAATTTTACATAAAATTTATAAAACATTTTTAAGATATGTTTTGTTCACACAACGAAAAAATAGTAACTTAGTTATTATCTGCCTTTATATCAAATTCCTTCAAAAAATCTTTTATTTTAATTAATTTTTACTGTAAAATTATTCATAACTAACGCCTCGTTAGTTCAACTATCTCACTCGCACACTTGGACCTGTATAACATATGCTCTCCCGCACTCCCACATCACCTTTTTCGCTGTCTGGCAGTACTTGCGACCACCGAAATGGTCTGGTAATTCATTTTCTATAACCTACTGTGTTTAGAGTAAAACATATCCAAATGCCAACCTTACATCTCCAAGTTTAAAAATATTAATTTTTTGACATATTCAAAAATACAGGAGGTGGAAGAATGACCGAATGAGCCCCCCAACATTTTCTTGTTTGATCTTCCACTTGGAAACTTTTAGTTGCTTCATATCCTTTTCAATTTCGGCTTTTCGTCTTACTTTTTATCTATCCTTTTTCTTTTTCTTTGTTTGTGGTGGTCAGCAATATTTCTATTAATCTCATTCCTGTTGCCTTCTCTACATGTCCCAGCCATCGCAGTCGTTGTGTTTCTATTACTCTTAATATACTTTTTGAAAATCATGATTCTTTGCTTTAGACCGTGTCAAATTGGAATTATTATCCTACATTTCCTCTACGATTGCACGAAGCATCTTCAGGGATCTTTACTCCACGAGATTAGAACACTGAATGACTACCAAGGAGCAACAGCCCAGTATTTATACCCGGCTGGTGCTCAGCGAACCATGATCCAGCGTTACAATCGATTTCCACTTATGATGTGGATTGTAACCCGCATCTCTATTAATATTATTTGGATATTTACATATTTCGATTGATTCTCTAATTTTGCGTTTAAAGAAACCAGGTACTGATGCTAGCACCTTAGTTTCTTTTACATTAAAAGTGTGACCTGAGCAATGTTGGTGTTCAGCTACTGCAGATTGTACAATTTGTTTCTTTTTTATACATCTTTCATGTTCTTTAAGCCTAGTAGATATAGACCATCCTGTTTCACCTACGCCTTCTGAAGATCGTCAGCGCAATAGACTCACCAACCTACAAAACAGGTAAATATCTGGCCAAACTTTTACATCCCTTAACAGGAAAAACCTAATCCTTTGTTAAAAACTCTGGACACTTTGTCCAAAGATTAAAAACTATCCAATTAGAGCCTGGAGACATATTGGTCAGTTTTGATGTAGAATGATTGTACACAAATATTCTTATAGATGATTCAGTTTCCATAATATCAGATATATTACGAAATAACAACATGGACACCACCCTACTAGAATTAGTTAAGGCATATCTGATTTCCACTTATTTTACTTTTCAAGGAACTTTCGGAGCGGCCATGAGATCTATGCTATCACTTGTGGTAGCTAACATCTTCATGGAAGCTTTCAAAGAAATCGCCTTGTTTTCTGCTCCTCTAAAACCTAAATTTTGGTGCAGATACGTAGATGATACGTTCGTAGTTTGGCCGCATGGCGCAGATAAACTCCATAATTTCCTGGATCATCTAAATCAACAACACCCTAGCATAAAATTCACTATGAAAACTGAATCAAGCGGGGCCCTCCCCTTTCTTGATGTACTAGTACAAACGAAAGAGAATAGCAAATTAGGACATTCTGTGTATCGAAAATCAACACATACAAATCGATATCTCAATGCAACATCACACCATCATCCTTCTCAAAAACCATCCGTCGTAAACTCTTAGGTATATAGAGCACTTTCAATATGTGACGAACAGTCACTAAAATCAGAAAAAGAAAAACTGACTAATGCTCTGAGAGGCAACGGATATTGCGCTGAAGATATAAGACGTTCTATTAATAAATAT
The DNA here is from genome assembly GCA_034092305.1 of Diaprepes abbreviatus. Classification (NCBI taxonomy): domain Eukaryota; kingdom Metazoa; phylum Arthropoda; class Insecta; order Coleoptera; family Curculionidae; genus Diaprepes; species Diaprepes abbreviatus. Next base: position 422,358 of record JASJET010000187.1, on the reverse strand, counting down.
AAAAACCCAACTCCTCAACAAAATGTCTTAAATGAACCTCCTATGGACAGTGTTGTCTTACCTTACGGAACACGGAACCAGCTACAAGATTGCCAGATTGCTCCGAAAATCAAACATACGGACAATTTTCAACACATGTAAGAAAATTGGACAATGTTTGAAGTCTCCAAAGGACGCAATTCCATTTCAAACAGAAGGCGTTTACACGATACCGTGCCCTTGTGGTAAAGTGTATGTAGGTGAAATAGGATGGTCTATATCCACTAGGCTTAAGGAACATGAAAGATGTATTAAAAAGAAACAAATAGTACAATCTGCAGTAGCTGAACACCAGCATTGCTCAGGTCACACTTTTAATGTAAAAGAAACTAAGGTGCTAGCATCACTACCTGGTTTCTTTAAACGTAAAATTAGTGAATCAATTGAAATATGTAAATATCCAAATAATATTAATAGAGATGCGGGTTACAGTCTATATCACACGTGGAAATCGATTGGTTCGCTGAGCACCAGTCGGGTATAAATACCGGGCTGTTGCTCCTCGATAGTCATTCAGTGTTCTAATCTGGTGGAGAAAATATCCCTGAAGATGCTTCATGCAATCGGAGGCGAAACGTCGGATAATAATTCCAATTTGACAGGATCTAAACCCAAGAACCATGATTATCAACTTGATCAAAGCCGTGAAAGCTTCCGTCCTTAATATACTTATTTGCCTCTCGTCAGAAATCTTTTAGGGCCATATTGGTTCTGCTCTTATTAAAATCAGTCTTTCAACTGAATTGAAAATAATCGATCCTTTCACTCTCTTGTATGTTGAACTTTCTTGTTTCTCTTCTCTACTAAGTATTTGATCCAAATATTTTTTCTATATATTTTATCTTTGTCTACTCCTTGACATAAATTTCTAATTTACTTATTTTTGTAGTTTTTATGAAGCTTCTCCTTTTGTTCATATTAATTTTTTTTTTGGTTTCAGTTTATGGTTATTTGAATTCGGTTTTAGCATCGCCTGTTTGAAATTGATCCCCACGAAAGACTCTATTTTAATCTTTAGACGGTCTTTGGTCTTTTATAGTTAAGTATAAATTAATTATGTACAATTGAATTTTGTCTATGAAGATTCACACAAAAGAAAAGACGGAAAGTAAATAATACCGACGAGCACAATAGGCCTACTCTGGTCGCAGTGCATCCGGCTTTAGGACGGACCCGGGAATATATAAAAAAAAAATAATACCGACAGTATAATTTAATAATGTAACACGGATGTAACTGATTGATTAGGATCATTATTTAAAATAATGCACTTATCTCCAAACTCTCAAGGAAAACAATTATTGATTTTACTTATCTGTTACTTATATGTATATTTTTACTTTTAATAATAACTCAAAATTCAAAAAACAAATAAACAGTGTTTGTTACTTCTAATTCAGGTTTAGATATGTTTGCGTATGTCGCGGGTATGAGCGCAATGCGTTGCCCAAACATGCAAAGAATGGCTTGTGCGGGAATATTGAGTACGATGAGGACTGCTTCCACTGCTTGAAGTCCTGATAAACCTGCCTCTTCTTCACTTATGTATAAAGAACGAGGCCCCAAAGATTGTCGGCGTCTCAGTTGCCTAGGGCATCTTGGAATTGGAATTGGAGGCTACTCAGGTGTTTGGAAAGTCACGGTGGAGAGGTATCCATCACTCCCAATGCAGACAGATTACATGACGTCACTTTTAAAACCAAACCTCTCTCTGGAGATATATCTGCCAAGTAGAAAGGATTGGGAGGGAGAGCAAAATCTTCCGAGAAATGGATCCTGGTGGTATACAGATGGATATCGACAAGATGAAAGAGCTGAAGCCGGAGTGTTCGGCAGAAGCACAGGAGTCAGAGAGTACTATCCTCTCGCACCAGGTACGACGATTGTCACAGCACAGTGTGCCCATCTCTGTAAGAGGGATATAAACAGAAATAGGGTAATAAATATATGCTCGGACAGTAAGACTGCGATAATGGCACTAAAATCCAGTGTCGCAACTTCGCGACTGATGTCTGAGTGCAAGAACGTACTAAATAATATGGCAAGGAACGTTTGTACAATCAGATTCGTATGGGTCCCGGGCCATTCGAGCATACGCGGGCAAAGTTAGGTTCCTCAACTAAATCATATGGACCACAACCAATTCTACCTGTCCCAATTGCCGTTGGCAAAAGGGAATTAAAATCGTTGCTGGAAAGTAAATTTATTGAATCATGGAGGGGAGCTCCTGGAATGACGTGTGCTAAGGAATACGCACGGCGTGTTAAGGAGCTTCTCTCCCTAGGGAAGAAAGAGCTGCGAATGGTGGTGGGATTATTGACAGGATATTGCCACCTGAGGGGCCATCTTTATAAGATCGGTGTCGAAGACGACCCGACGTGCAGATGGTGTTTGGAGAAAGATGAAACTGTTGACCATTTCCACTGAGAGAGTGCAACACTCAACGGACTGAGATGGAGATATTTTGGAGTTACAATTTTGTTACCGGAAGCAGTTAGCAAGTTCAATTAACGAGACTGCTTGGATGTGCAAAGGCGATCGGCATCGCATACAGCAATTTTGTATCCAGTCGCTTGGAATAGATTTTCTGGTATTTTATCTATTATTAAATTAAAGATGAAGGGTCTAAGTAAATTTCCCTGTCTAAATACTATGTATAGCTCTATATATTTCGTTGTTAAATGTTTTGTGTTTTATATTGGGTATTAATATCATAGATTAAACTGATTAAGTTCTGATTCGGCCATTTTGCTTCTAATATTTGCAGGAGGTCCTTCAACTGCACTCTGTCAAACACTTTAGTTATATCGACGAAGCTCATATAGGTAAATTTATTGAATTCGTAAGATTTTTCGTATATTTTTTTAGTAAGAAATAATGAATTAATAGTGTATGGTATGGTTTTATAATTTCTTCCAGGATGGGATTAATAGTCTTTGCGAAAAAACTTCATTCCGAGATCTTTCAGCAGAGGGTGATGACACGAATAAAAAATAAGACCTCACTTAACCCTGATTCAAATACAGAAGAAAGAAACTAGTAAATGAGAGAAGTTTTCCATTTCGAAGCCAATCAGCTGTTAGAATGCTTAATAATCGAAAAGACAATTCAACAATTATTTTTTATTCAAAATCTTAGATTACGTATTCGTTAATCGCTTTACATCCAACTGATTGGATTCGTGAAGGGTGCGCCAGGCTTAAGACTAGGTCGTTCACCTTACAGGTGTATCGTACATACAAACAAATTAATATGTTGGAATCAACTATAAAATACAAACATAAATATTCCGAACTTTCTTTTTAAATTAACTTTAATCGCTATAATTAACTATTAAATTTGCTAAACGATTTTTTAATGGCTAGTTCTCTGAAAATTATGTATTTTGTAATTGCTACTTATTACGATTAAACTAGTTTTTCTTTTAATTTAATTATTAGTAATGAAGAAATATACAAGGTGCACAAGAAACTTTCTGAAAAATCAATGACAAGTTTTTTAAATTTATAAGATTCTCGATATTACGTCTAACTCACATGATACCTTTTATTCGCACTTTTGAACTACGTGTACGAAGCTAGAATAGCAAGCCATAGACATAAAAAATACACTGCGAGTCACAGTGTACCGACTTGTGCTTGGTGTGAGAGAAACGCAAACATTTAAGGATATAGTATTATTGAATCAGTTATGCTGGTAAATAGGTATAGAGCATGTAATAGAAAAAATAATCAGAATTTTGCAGGGAGTCTATAAGTGGACAAAAAAATTGGGAATTACTATTTAAAAAATCAGAGTTAATTAAAGCAAATCTTTTTCAAGTCACCCGTATGATTCAATATATTGAAAAAAATTCGTACCAAATAAACAAAATCACGTGATTTTTCAAAAACCTAGCATTTTGCAATAATACATTTATTTCAGACTACGTCCTTATTCCCTTTCTTGTCTACAGGACGAAACCCTACTTCAACATGAATAATACTCTTCTGGAACTTTGTAAGTGGCTGTACTTTAAACTTTTTTATTTGCGAAAATTCTCGTATAGGCCGCGTTTACCAACGTGAAAAATTGAAACTTTCGCAGCGTCGGACAGGAAAAATGGCGCATAAAATTTGTCGGACAATATGATCATTCGATTTTACAAACATTAATTAAACAACTGCGAAAAAATAAACTGGTTGGTAATGAAAAACATATATATATATATATATATATATATATATATATATATATATATATATATATATATATATATATATATATATATATATAGGGGAGCTTGGGGTAATGACAGCGGCCGAGTAATGAAAGCGATGGCGGTTGAATGGAACCTATGCTTTTTACGCGCGCTTTGGCATTCAGAAGTGTTGGTCCACCATCGGGAAAGTTCACCTAATGCGCCCGAATCGTCAGTGTCCCGCATTGAGTAACATGGGACGATTGTTGGTTTTTTGCTTCGCAGTTACAAAAAATTACGGATTGTCAGCCTCCAGGTAAGCAAAAAGATATATGCTTAGTGTATTATGTATCTATCTTCTTTCAAGTACCATTCGTTAAATTCTGATCGAAAGTCGAATGAAATATTTTTGTTATTATTTTCCAATACTAGCTCCCATCATTACCCTGTGACAGTTCATAATGTATTTATAGTAGATTTTTAGATTAGATATTTTTATTTTTGCTTCAGATGCCGCGTAAATGAGATGGTATAACTACAAAAGCTTCATGTACATTAGATTAATTATAAAATGCAATCAAATAGAAAAGGGTCCATTTCGGTATACAAAGTGCCTCTGGAAATTGGTATAACTTACGCCACCTTAAAGAAGCGATACAATTTCGCTAAGACTAATGCTGGTAGTTACAAATGTACTTCAAAGTTGGAAAGACATCCTGTTTTCACTTTTGAGCAAGAAAAGGTTCTGGCTGATCATCTTCGTACGATGTTAAATAAATTTTATGGTTTTACGAAAGGACAATTTCGTAAATCATGTTACGCCCCAGCTGTTGCTGAAAGGTTTAATAAAATAAATAAAACTGGTGGCAAAGATTGGCTGTCTGTTTTTTTACAGCGACATCCTCATCTGAATATCAGAAAGTCCGAAGCCACGACTATCAATAGAATACATTTAACAAGACTGAAATAACACGTTTCTTTGATAATTTGGAAAGATCGATGCTGAAATATGACTTTGAACAACAAATGATTTACAACGTAGATGAGATTGGTGTGACCACTGACCAAGAAAATGAAAAATTAAAGCTCCCAAAAGGCAGAAACGCATTGGAGCTGTTATATCATGGGAAATAGATCAAACCGTAATAGTAATATGTGCTATGGGCGATTCAGAATCTTTCATTCCCCTCTTTTCATTTTTCCTCAACAACGTTATTCACCAAAGCTGGAAAGAACTGGACCACCACAAGCTGTTTACACATGTTCTCATAATAGTTAGATAAAGGCAAATATATTTATTTTATAGCAACGACATACAAACAAACCAAACCTACTGCTTAAAGACCAGTTTTGCTAGTGTGAAAACCATGTCATAATGCTTACTATTCCATCACATTCATCACACTATCTACAACCCCTTGACGTTAATTTTTATTCCCTCCTTAAAAGAACTTACAACAAAGAATGCGACATGTAAAGGAAATCAGAATATTTGACCAAAATTACACCATCTGAGATTGCAGGGCTATTTAATAAAGCCTATATAAGAGTAGCATGTTTAGAAAAAGGACTTTCAGGCTTTGAAACAACGGGAATATACCTCATAAACTCTGCAGTTTTTGGTAATGATGATTTCATTGCTACTAATGACGAAGCCGGTTTTGTGGATATGGATGTTATTGTCCAATCAATATCTCTTGATACACAACAGCAGCCTGTCACTAGATAGCCAGCTGACGTCAACCCTATTACGATTTAATCCACATCAAAAAATATACCATAGCAGTCAGTTATTAAGCAACCAGATAATATCAACCCTATCACAAGTCCATCAATTTTAAGTGATATACAAATTCAACCAGTCATTCAAGAGCAAGCTGCTCTAAGCTCAACGACGATTCGATCCACATCATACGTAACACCGCAGAAACAAATCATATAGCAGTCTTATCCTGATTTCGTCTCCATCATCTGCAACACCAAATCAGCCTGTCATTCAGCAGCCAGCTACAGTTCAACTTACCACAACTCCGTCCTCATCAAATGATAACCAACAATGTGAAACTAATATTGATAATGATTAAACACTTTCCGACTTTACTACTATTGAGTCCATTGTCAGCCCATTGCCACAACCCCATATCTGTAATAAGGGGGCTTTGAAAAACAAACAGCATTCTGAGATCTTAACAAGCATTCGAAAAAAAAAAGAAGAAATGTATGGAAAAAGAGGGTAAAACAAAAGTGATTTAGACGATATTAAACGAAACAACCAAAAAAAAATTCAAAAGGGATGATGAAGAATCGTATATTGAAGAACTAAATAATACTGGCAAAAGTGGAAAGATGTGGTACCGTTGCAGAAGTTGTTGAAACTATGCCCATAAAAAATGTTCTGGCAGTGATAATCCAGCTTTTTTTTGTTTGAATCCTTAAAATGTATATTTCTTTGTTTTCTTTTAAATAATTTGATGTTTGTTTCTTTGTTTTGCTTAATAATTTACTTTATTTATGTTACTAATAGTTATCTACATTAATAACTAAGATTTCGTTTGTTTGAAGGTTGTAGACAATGTTGAAGAATGACTAAAATGTGGTCGAACTTGCATTGTCTTTATTTTTATGTTTACGACGTTTCGATTAGGTGGTATCTCTAATCGTTATCAAATATAAACTGAATGTTTTGTCTTAAGACAACGAGCTTATATAGAGACTGTGTCCATTGAAGCGCAACGTTTCACTTCACTGGACACATCTCAATGATTTGATGTTACAAAGTAGTGGTTGCCAAAGATTAGGTATCTCAACACTCGTTTTACAGAAGATTCCATTATTGTTTTTAATGTATGCTGCTTCTATAAATTTTCTTTTTTTCATATTGGGTTCCATATATATTGCTGAATACCATTCGACCTACAATTAAGTTTACCATGGAAAAAGAGATAAATGATCAAATGCCCTTCCTAGATGTCATGGTCAACCGTTCAAACGAAACTATTAAAACTTCAGTATATAGGAAGCCAACACATACTGGACAATATCTTGATCATAGTTCTAATCATTCTGTTGTAACAAAACGAGGAATTATACGCAACCTCTATAATCGCGCTATATCTATATGCAATAATGCCGAATCATTGGAAAAAGAGGTAGCACCTATTAAATCCGATTTACAACAGAATGGTTATCCTTTCAAACTAATTAACGATGTTATAAATAATTTTAGAACAACGAACACTGTACAGCAAGAAACACATTCCTTCTTCACAATTCCGTACATTAAGGGAACGTCGGAGAAAATAAGACGAATTGCCAGTAGTTATAATATAAAAAGAGCCTTTAAATCAAGAAATACCCTCAGAGCTCATTTAACAAAAACAAAAGCTAAAACAACCGATAAGAAAGAATGTGTTTACAAAGTTCCATGTGAGTGTGGTGAAATGTATATTGGAGAAACCAAACGACCGCTAGAAGTTAGAATTAAGGAACATAAAACTCATACACAAAAAGGGGAAACGTCGAGATCAGGTATTGCAGAACACCCTTGAGATAAACAACACCATATAAAATGGTCTGAGGCTGCGGCAATATATATGAAACCCAATTATTAAAAAAAGAAAATGTATAGAAGCAGCATACATTAAAAACAATAATGGAATTTTCAGTAAACCGAGTGTTGAGATACCTAATCTTTGGTAACCACTACTTTGTAACATCAAATCATTGAGGTGTGTACAGTGAAGCGAAACGTTGCGTTTCAATGGACACAGTCCCTATATAAGCTCGTAGTCTTAAGACAAAACATTCAGTTTATACTTGACAACGATTAGAGATACAACCTAATCGAAACGTCGTAAAAATAAAAATAAAGATAATGCAAGTCCGACCAGATTTTAGTCAACTAAGATTTCCTTGATTTGATTCTGTTAAGCTTCATAGTTGGAAAGTAATAAAAACTATGGTTCCCATTTCACATATGAGTATTAAATGGGCTCTCTTTTCCCGAAGTATGGATAAAGCAAGCGAATGACATTGTTTGGAAAATCTCTTAAATTACCGAAATGTACATTGGTAATTTAAACTATGATTACTCATATAAACAACGTTTATATTCCTAGGTAAAAATTAAAATAATTGAAATAAATGTGACTTTTATTAACAATTTTCCTCAGTAGGCACCAATTCCCCCGTACTCCCCTACTTGTGTTTTCACAGTTGTTTAATTAATGTTTGTACAATCAAGTAATCATATTGTCCGACAAATCTTGCGACATTTTTCCAGTTCGACGAAATTTTTAATTTTCCGCGTTGGAAAACGCAGCATATAAGAGAATTTTCGCAAATAAAAAAGTTATCTTCAGAGTGAAGCCACTCACAAAGAGATCATGTTGAAGTATGGATTACATCATGTAAACTATTATGTTTCACTATGACTCATTAGATGAATAGTATGTATCATATCATGATAATAAATCGATTTATTTTCAGGATTAATATCTTTAGCTATTATTAAAAATAAAAATAAATTCTAGGAAATTTAACGTACACTTATTTATCCAAAAACATAAAGAATATTTCTCTAAATATATATATATATATATATATATATATATATATATATATATATATATATATATATATATATATATATATATATATATATATATTATTCCATCAAAAACAGAGCACGTTCCTTTCAGATTATTGACAAAAAACAGACGGAGCTTCTCTATTTAACCGCTACATATATATTTTTCAATGTATTACTTCGGAACGGCTCCACCGATTTCAACGAAATTTTTTGCGGTATGTTCAAGAAGTTGCTGCGGAGGTCCCATATCAATTTGCTCGAAATTGCCAAGATGGCACTTATAGCAGGAAAAAAGGAAAAAAATTAATATTGTCTTATTACCTCCAGAATTGTAATCAGGTAGTTCTAAGGATCGCAGATTTCGACATTATTTTTTTTTTAATTAAACATGGCGGATAATAAATTTTACATTTCTTAAGTTTGTCCAAAGTTGGCACTGAGGGTTTCTGAGGTCATGGTCATAGATTACGATAAAAAAGGGTTAATTAAATAAAATTCAATATGGCTGGTTATTAATTCTTTTTCTTTAATTTGTCGAAGAGAAGGGGGGTTTCAAATCAAATTGTTGACAACGACCCAGGCGATTTTAGCGGCTTCAATTTTCTGTAATAATAAAACAATTCTTAAAATAAATGTTGGAAGTACATGTATTTATTTTAAAAAGATTGAAAAAACTAACTAAAAGAAATATTAATTAAGAAAATGGGTAAAATGACCGCCATTTGCTGTATACTTTTAAAAAAATAAAATTGGACTTTATTTAATATATCAGGATTATTAAAAAGGTTGCCAGCATTTAAAATGCGCAGCAATAATTCTTTGCGGGTGTTCACCGGAGTCTTGTATACTTCTATTTGAAGAGCGCCCCCCAAAAAAAGAAGTTAAACATATTTAACTATGGAGAACGTTATGGCTATCTTACTGGTGCCTCATTACCTCTTCTAATCCATGGGTTGGGATGCTGGCCGTGTAAATATTGCCAAACAGTAACGGAAATATGGAGTTGGGCACAATCATGCATAGTTCTCGCCGAAGTAAAACAGACAAATTTTCCATAAGAACTGATAATGTGTTTTGTAAAAATTTTACATATTGTTTGATGGTTTGGTATTCAGCGGTTAGGAAATCTCTCTACGTAAACCCTAACACTTCGACCCCCATTTCCTTCACAAAACACATACACCAGGAGAATGTCGACCTTCTCAGAATACATGAAGTTCCCATATTTAATAGAAAAATAGGTTTAAAGATTTAGAATGTTGATCTTACTTTAGTCAACTTCTTAGACAGAGATGCTAATTTGTCAATAGTCGAATTATTAAATCCCATAGCAACAAAGTCACTCGAAAAATTATTGTCACAGATATTTTTTATTATTACAGTTAATTGGCGTATGCATGTAAATAAAAATATTTTTTTTCCTAGCGAAACCATTCAACAAACGAAAATATTTCAAAAGATTAAAAAGCTTCTAAATGTATGCTATTATCTGATAAAAATATCTAAGTTGTCATAAAGTTGATGACATGAAAAATTAGAAGCGATGTTTACAAGTGACGTTAGTTTACTCTGCTTTATAGCCCGTTACTATACCACTAGAAACCGTCATTTCTACACATCAAAAATCATTAAATTCAGTTACCATGTTTTCAAGAAGTTTGGAAAAAATCCATATTTTCTTAAAACTTTCAAGTCTTCTACCGCCTAAACGAAGCAGTATCGGAAATAACTAAGTTGACTAAAATCAGCCTATTTTGACATCAAGAATATGTTATCAAACGTTCTTCACGTATTTTTCGGGCGAAAATAACTGCCAAAGCAAAAAAGATATGTGAAAAATAAAATTTGAATTTCAAGTAAACGGACCGCTGGTGGCACTGTAGAGAAACATTTTTATAACAGGACAATAAGCCATTAAGCGTTAATCCTTTTGTAAAATATCAACTTCATAGATTATAAACTAACCTCACTACCAATAAAAAGAAACCAAGGAAAAAGAAACTTTGACAGGCTGGTACACGAACAGCCGTGAGTTTTCGTCTTATTTTTACATTAAAAAAATTGAAATCTGTCGTGACAAATTTTACAATTTTTTTTAATAAAAGTATATTACATGAAAGTATTTTACATCTGACAACGCTGCAACAAATATTTAGCTTTTTAAGTAGGAAATGTATCAACGAAGCCTACAAAACTTATTTTTCTCTTTTTTGTTGAAAATACAAGTTTTTTTTAATTTGTTTGCTAAAATGTGTGCAAAATAGTTGAAGTATATTACATACAATGAATTTTAATTAGTATTATAAATAACTAATACTAAAGCTTTGTGTGTTTTCAAGAAATAAAAGTGACTTTATAGTGAACAGTGTTTTTTTCTGTTTCCTGAAAAAATTGTGAAAAACAAAGGTCAAAATTTTATTCTTAAGTCTCAAACGAGGAAGTATGTAATTTAATTTTCCAAAAATATACGTCATTTCCGCATATTTCACTTAGTTGTAATATTTACGAAAAATATATTGTAAGGAAGTATTGTAAAATTGGTGATTTAAAAAATGGTGGGGTAAAAAAAATTACCAACAGATTTTTAACCAATAATTTTGAATCTGAACATACAGACGGCGGCTGATCTGTCTTTGGTTGGCTGTTGAGATGAGGCGAGCTAATTTTTGCTCTAAACTCTCCAGCATAATACCTATAACAAAAATTGAGATATGCTTCCTCAGAAAAAATACAGCTACTTTTATTAATTTAATAAAAAGTGAAAAAAAAAATGAAAAAAGAACTTTTTTTCTCATTTTCTTCCTTATAACATTAAAAGTACTCAGTTTAGAGAAAAGTTGAGAAGAGAAAGAAGCTTCGTAATTAAATTTCCTAGAAAATAGGGGTTCTTAAAAATCTCAAAATTTATTGCCTATGTTGCAAAATAGTAATAATTTGAAAAAAAAAAGCAAAAAGTATTTTTTTTTTAATATTTGGGCAAAAAAAACTTCATTTTATGATAAAACAACGTGCTAAATTTTGTTAAAATCGGTTCGATAGTGCATAATAATTTAGCAATCTAACATTTTATCAAAAAATTGAAAATTTTTCAAACTTAATTGTATCTTAAATCGGAATGTCGCTTACTTGAAATCTTTTTCACATATACTACAGATGTCTAGCTTTCAAATGCCTTTTTTAAAAAATTAAATCGGATATTTAGGGCTTGCTCAGAAATTATTTAAACTTATTGTTAAATTTTTTGCTGATAAACAAATTGAATATTTCCGCGAATTTTCTTAGAAAAATCTTTCTGAAAAGATGCTTTGAGAGTACTGGGAAAGACGATTCTTAAAAAAAAAAAGATGTTTCAATTTTGTTAATTGGTTACCAAGATACAAACTGTCAAAATTGACAGGCATTTACAGCGAATCTATAAACAATTTAGCGTTGAGTCTTAAACTATTAACTTCGTCTTTCCGGGTACTTTTCTGACAAAAATCTTCACGCATTTACGATATCGGCAACATGAATGAAAATTGAAAAGAAAATCGTCTAAGCGCGTGTGGAAAGGAGGGGTGGGGAGCTCTCGCTCTAAAATTGAATCTGCAAGTTCAAAATACGTAAGTGCAAAAAAAATGTCATTATCTCGGCTTTTAATGGAGCAATTTTGATCATTTTTTGTTTAAACCGATATCACGTGAATAGATGAATTCAAATATCACTATATCGAGTGTCAATACGTTCAAATTATATTATATGCTCTGTACACTGTTAAGTTTGTTGATTTATATATTTTAACTTACTGAATACCAATCAATACATTTCATTGTAATCTCTAAAGTTGTTTAAACAATAATTATTTAAATAAACATATGAAAAAGATTTTTGTTCTGAAATTACTTTATTCGTACAATATATATAAAAACAAAAAGATAATTAAAAATAAATTTTTTTATTAAATATGAACTTTTTTTACGTACTTTTTAACCGACTTCTAAAAGAAGGAGGTTCTCAGTTCGTCGAATATGTAATTTTTTTTATGTATGTACACCGATTACTCCGGATCGGCGGCACTGATTTTAATGAAATTTTGTACATTATGTTCAGGAAGTTGCTGCGGTGGTCCCATATTTTTTTGGACGAAATTGGTGCAGTAAGTTCCAAGATGACGCTGACAATATGGCAGCCAAAAAATTTAATTTTGCCCGATTTTCATCAAAATTGGTACGGGGGAGTTTTCGGGGTCGCACATAACGAATCTGAAATTATTTTTAAAAAATTTAATATGGCATATCCAATATGGCGAATAAAAAATTAATTTTGTCCGATTTTTTTCAAAATTAATATGGGGGAGTTTTTGAAATCGCACATTACGAATCTGAAATTATTTTTAAAGACATTAAATATGGCAGATCCAAGATGGCGGATTAAAAAATCCACACCTCTCGATTTTGTCGAAAATCAGTATTGGGGGATTTTTGTTAGTGCTAATTACGAATTTAGAATATTTGTTGAAAAATTCAATCTGGCGGATTCAATATGGCGTCTTGAAAATTTTACATTCTCCGATTTTCTCCAAAACTGATATAGGGGTTCTTGAGAGTGTAAATTATAAATTTAAATGTATTTTTTCAGGATTCAATATGACGAATCCAATATAGCGGACTAAAGATTTTACATTTTCCGATTTTGTTCAAAGGTGGGACTGAATCGTTTTAAGGGGTATTGTATTACGAATATAGTTAACTTTTTACAACTATTAAGTTGATAAGATACAATACGAAGGACTGAAAATTTTACTTTTTCTGATTTTGTCTAAAATTGATATTGCGGGGTTTTTGGGGCGTATACAAACTCAACATGCAATATAAAATATATCGGGCTAAGAAATGTACGTCTTAAGTAGTTTATATATCGATATTGGAAGGTTTTGGGGTCTATATTACCAATCTAAAATTAATTTAAAATTTAAGATAGTGGATTTACTATGACAGACACAATTTCGCTGGTATTTGGAGAACTCTAAGATTCAAAGAATTTTTAATGGTTCATTTTAGGGTGAGTTACAACTTTGGATAAAATGGGTAATTTTTTGCCACCTTGGAGTCACTGCGAGGTACAGTAATCTCGATTAGAACTTGGTTGAAATAATTTATGGATATCATAATGGGTTCAAAACTAAAAATCAAAAAATAAAATTTTTATAAAAAAAATTGAACCGACTTCTAAAAGTGCGCTAAAAAGTGAAAAATAACTATAAATTTTAATATGAAATTGAAATTTTTGAAGTCGGTGCCAAATTATTTCTAAATGAAAGAAATTACTAATAGACCCAAATTATGGTAAGAAAGTTCACATTTTGTCAAGTATTAGTTTGGCGCCGACTTCAAAAATTTCAATTTCATAAAAATTTATAGTTATTTTCCACTTTTTAGCGCACTTCTAGAAGTTGGTTCAATTTTTTTATAAAAATTTTATTAAAATTATCTTTTTGTTTTTATGTATACTATACAAATGTATTTTCAGAAAAAAATTTTTATTTCCGATAGATGCGAAGTAAACGCATATCAACTTTGACAGCTTGTCTCTCGGTAACCAATGGACAAAATTTAAACTTTTTTTACAAAAGAAGCATCTTTCCGAGTACTTTCAAACCATGTTTTCAGAGAAAAATCGCGGAGATATTCAATTTGTTTATAAGCAAAACTTTAAACAATTCCTGAGCGGGCCCTAATTATTCGACTTCAATTTTAAAAAAAACATTTAAAAGCTTGAGATTTGTAGTATTTTTTAAAAAATTCAAGCATGTGACTTTTGAATTCAAAACTCAATCAAATTTGAAAAATTTTCCAATTCTTGAAGAAAATTAAATTGCAAAATTATTATGCAAAAACTATTGAACTGATTTTAATGAAATTTAGCTCGTTGTGTTATCATAATATAAAGTTTTCTTTGCCGAAATATGATGGTCTTCAGAGAAATGCAAGTGGTCAAAAAAAACTTTTAAAAAACTACTTTTTGCATTTTTTTAATTTTTACTATCTTGTAACAAGGGTAGTAACTTTTGAGATTCCTAACCAACTTTAATTTATGGGACATTTAATAACCAAACTTTTTTCTCTCTTAAACTTGTCTCTAATTTGAATAATTTCATAGTTATAAGGAAGAAAAAGAGAAAAATAAAGCGTTTTTAATTTTTTTCCACTTTTTATTAAATAAATAAATACAGCGGTATTGTTTGAGAGAAAGCATATCCTAGTTATTGTTATGGGCATTATTCTGAAGGGTTTAGAGTTCGCCGCATCCCAACAGCCAAATAATAATGAATTTTTACAGATCAGCTCCAGTCTAATATACATTATAAAGCATCAAAAAAAAGGACGCTAAAAAAGTGAAAAAAAGTCTTAATTTTTTTTTAATTTTTAGCGTAATACCATATGATTATTATATTTATTTACAAAATATTAAGTCAAAACAAACCCGAAGGCAAAATATTATTATTACAACTTAACTAATGTTAATTTAATAGGTAAACATTACAAGGTCGATTCATTTAAATAGAGCCTTATGTTTGTTTTGAAATAAACGTATGATAATTTATCTTACCTGGTACAGAAAACAAAACGAAGAAACAAAATGGTACAAAGACCACAAATCCCAGGATCAGAAAGCAATTGCGCCTTCTCAACGGAGACATTGGCAAATTCACGGCCATGCCTCTGGAAAGTCTGTGTCACCAAAACAAAGTCAGCATATCACCACCGAATCACTGCAACCGGAAATTATCCGAAAAATAATTAATTTATTTTCACCAAAAAGCTGAATTAAACACTTGATTTATCACCACTTTTTTATGAAAAATATGACTGTTCCATATAACAACTTCTGATAATCATTAAAAAATTGGTGAATTGAGATTGCAAATACCAAGTATACCAAAAATGTTAATTACACTAAAGTACACTAAAAGCTTATTTATATCTCTGCAAAATTAAAAATTCTTTTATCTAGAAAGCTTGTTTAATTATCAAAATGTAAATATGTATTCTATATTATTAATTTTCTGTTTATTTATAAAGTTGTCACCAATAAATTAATCTATTACCCTCTATAATCGGCCTAAAATTAATTTAAAGTCCAAACAAACTCAAAAATAATTATTTTATTGTTAATGCTCAATTATTTCGATCAATTGCGTCGCATAAGAGTTCTGAGGGGTCATAATATGCGTAAAATGTCATCAGCTGATCACCAAAGGCAAGAAGTAAGCAAATCAGCTGTTTTACCGGTAAATTTATCGTATTCGCGATATTCAACGGATGTTGTAAAAGTAAACGTCCATCACCATGCCCCGAATACCGCTGTTCAACTAAACTAAATAAAGGAAAAGCGGACAGGCTTATATAAGAAGACGACAACGTTGCCGGATTTTAGAACGTTTTTCCGTAAATTGTGGAAAAATATTTTAAATTGTGGTGGGCATATTTTTCTTTGGAAAATTGTTTTCCGATGGAACTTTGTGGATTGCAATAAAATTTGACATGTGTATGCTGTCAGTTCAAATCTCGTTTAGGTCTGAAGATGTAGGGTAAATTTTTATCGATTTGGTAACAAAAGAAAACGACGTAGGTAATATCATAACTAATTAAGCTAAAATAATCCGAACCACCGGCGATTCACTAGGGTGAAATGGTGATGATTTTTAGGGTGAAAGCCAGTATTTTGCGATTTCCGGCTAAACTTCGCATCTTATCGAAAAAAGTTTAATACAAAAGTTGTAGGTAATAAAGAGGCCTACAACTTTTGTAGGAGCCATTTTTTACCTAACCTCAAAGTTTTTCGAGAAAAACGCAAAAAACCGTTTTTTTGGTTTTTTGTTTTTTTTTTTCTTCCACAAAAATTATTCGATTACGCTCAAAGTTGGAGAGAGTGTACCTTTTAATATTCCAAATATGCTTTTTTTTGTGCGAAAATATTCAATCGTTGCAGTTTTATTTTACTTTAAAAAAAAAAGGTGAAATTTTTAATCGCATTTCCTCCGACAGGGTTCGGACTGAGCTCTGTTTTTTATTGTTATTTCTATTTTCAATAAACGACTATATATATATATATATATATATATATATATATATATATATATATATATATATATATATATATATATATATATACCGGGTGTCAACGAATCTATTAGACAAGTCATAATTTCTAGAGTATTATGTGTATCAAAATGAGAATTGGTAAAGGTAAATGTTATGTGAAGAGGAGAGTTTTCGCATATTTTCCACTTTCCGGTCACTTCCGGTTTCACCGGAAATGGCCCCGGTTTTGAATTTTTAAATAGAACACCCTGTATATTTTAACATTTTTGGATTTCTGAGACAATTCTAGATCAAAATGTGACATTTTAAAAACTTTTTACGTCTACTTCGTTTTTTAGAGCCACTTTTAAAATTGCATCTAGGTGGCCATAATCGGATGCAAACTAATCTAACGGCCTTAGGTGATGTCAAAAAAATACAATCACAAAGTTTTAGTGACTAGTATGAAAGACAGGAATTGGATTAAAAATTTAACAAAATTAACAAAAAACTAACAAAATAAACTAATAACTTAGACGACGCACTTAAAATATTTGAAAGTACAGTAGCTGAATTTGTTAAAAAGTTTAGTGTAGTAAATGTTCAAAGTGCATTCCTTCTTTTTCACGACACATTTCAGCTCGTTCAATTGTTTCTCTCAACACGTTTTGTAGCATTTGGGGCGTTATACTTCTAAATGCCCGTAAAATTCTTTCTTCTAATATTTCAAGAGTAGCTGGGGCTGCTCCATAGTAAACCCTTTCTTTAACATATCCCCAGACAAAGAAATCGAGCACAGTAAGATCCGGTGAGCGGGCTGGCCACCGTACCGGACCATTGGTTGCAATAATTCGATTATTAAAATGCTCTAGTAAATAATTAAGAACTTCTCTAGTATTGTGAGGCGGTGCTCCATCTTGTTGAAAGTAAATTCGCCGTAAAACTGCTAAAGGTATATCATTGAGATGATTTTCGATTTCATAACCCCTGTTAACTGACCTTGAAACAATATTGGCCCACTTATTCTGTTTTCAACGATACCAGCCCAGACATTGACGCCAAATCTTTCTTGAAAATTGCCCTCTCTCATTTCATGTTGATTTTGTTGGGCCCAGTACCGAGTATTTTGCTTATTGAACATACCATTATTTGTAAATCGGGATTCGTCGAAAAATAGAATAAAATCGATAAAATTTGGGTTAACTCTATGATTTTGAAGCAGCCAATCACAAAACACTACCCGTCTATCGCCATCCTCAGTATACAAATGTTGATGTAACTGATATTTAAATGCTCGATATCCATGCTTTTTCAGTATTTTTCTTGCTGATTCATAACTTATCTGCAGTTCTTGAATAATTTTTCTTAACGAAACTGTTTTATCAACCTCAACCATAGCAAGTACGTTAATCTCAGTCTCTTCATTTATGATAAACCCCTGTTCCGCCTCTTGATTTCCTATTTGCCTAAAACGAGTCTCGACATACGGAAAATACTGATGGGCTGGATGTTGTCGATTCGGATATCTATGAGTATACAACTCGGCAGCATTCCTTGAATTTCTATGACAGTCTCCAAATATTAATAACATATCCACTTTTTCACTTTGAGTATACATTATTTTAACGAAAATTTAAACTAAACTTAACGAAAATTAAGAAACTTTTACGTCTGTTCTTAGAGCGTATGTCACTGTCATTATCTACTTGTGAGTGCTTTGTTTTCCAAAGAAGACTTGATAAAAACAGTTGCAAATTATTATGCATCATGGCTGTCCATGGTGCAATTGTCATAAGTAAATAAATTATCCAGTATTTTGCTAAATAATATTTAATTTCTGTTCTTATGTCTAATCCAATCGCAAATAAATTAGTACCGTTAGATTCGTCAAAGAATGCTTTTTTCGAAAAGTAGTTGTCAAAAAGGGGTCGCCATTTGAAAATTAATAGTTAGAAATGAAAACGTAATTTTGTCAACTTGTCTTATTCCTGTCTTTCATACTAGTAACTAAAACTTTGTGATTGTAATTTTTTGACATCACCTAAGGCCCTTAGATTAGTTTGCATCCGATCATGGCCACCTAGATGCAATTTTAAAAGTGGCTCTAAAAAAATGAAGTAGACGTAAAAAGTTTTTAAAAAGTCACATTTTGATTTAGAATTGTCTCAGAAATCCAAAAATGTTAAAATATACAGGTTATTCCATTTAAAAATTCAAAACCGGGGCCATTTCCGGTGAAACCGGAAGTGGCCGGAAAGTGGAAAATATGCGAAAACTCTCCCCTTCACATACCATTTAGCTGAACCAATTCTCATTTTGATACACATAATACTCTAGAAATTATGACTTGTCTAATATATATATATATATATATATATATATATATATATATATATATATATATATATATATAGGACAATGGATAAAATTGCCGAAAAATGGAAAAAAAACGAAAAAATGGCTTTTTTCGACATGCCCTTTACAATTATTGTCAATAATTTGTTATTATTTATTAAAATTATTATGCTTTTATAATGTCATTGTTTACTACAAACAATGAGCAAAACAATTATAAATAAGTTACATCGCTCAACTACGTTTAAATTATTAAATAAACAAAAAAGTATTTCGTTAACTCCTATGCCTTCTACCATAACAATATAGGTGCGGCATATAAATGACCCCATTTTTGTATATTTGATAATCTATATATACTTTTAATTTTAATCGTTAATAACTTTTAAACTGTTTATTTAGAAAAAAGAATTGTTCATTTGTTAACTGCAATTATTAAACAAAACAAAACTAAAAAATTTTTATCAAAAAAAAAATTGACTTTTAGCAAATATTAATTTACTCAATTTAAATTGTTTAATATTGAATATAGTTCAGTTTGGAATTCCAATTTTTATGTAAAAAGAATTGGAGATGCGAAGGAAGTATTGGAACGGATTTAGGATTAAACAGAGGGATGCAGAATGACAAGACCATAATTGCATAACGCAATAAACTTGGTTTTTATTGCCAGTCTTTTTCTTACAAAACATGCACTAAGAAAACTAATTAATTTAATAACTAATAATTATTATCAATGATAAAGTCATTTTACATTTTAAAAATAATAAGAAAATTAATAATTTTAATATATTACTAATTATTTACATTTAATAAACGTACAATTGTCACTCATTATGCAAAAATGTTTTTTTATAGATATCATCATTGTCAAGTCGCGCATTATTTGCAGAACGTGGTGGTTCTTCTTCATCTGATTCCACACAACTAACAAGTCCTCCACGAAATTCGGAAATATCATCAACTTCCTCAACATTACTGGGCTTCTTTCTTCTGAGTCCCTATCGTCAATTGAAATTCTTTGAGCATTTGTACAATTTTGATGGTGATAATTTATCCAATTTGAAGGTTGATTTGATCATGGCTGTTGGGATCATGAGAAACCGCTAATCATGAAGCGGTACATTTTTTTTTACTGTCAATCCATGCTATTAATTTAAGTTACTGCAGCTATCAGCTCCTTGCCTGCATCTTTTTTGTAAAAGATGTCTGCAAAGGCAGCTAAATCGTTATTTTAAAAGAGTGTTTATATCGTTGTTACTTTTCCTCTTCCTGCAAAACTTTAGGTAGTGTCGCAGCCAGTGAAACAATGCAGAAAAACAAATATTTTCATTGTGATAGATCTTTGAAGCTATCAGATGTGTAGTAAGAATCGCGAATGTTACCCGTGGATAGTTTGTGAAATAATATTTCGAAATTTTTGTCATTCAATTCATTTAAAAGCACAAACAGATCAACTTGTTCAACAACTATCATAGTTTTATGATCTACGGCGACTTCAATTACTGTATTTATTATGAGGGTATCAGCACCTTCTGTTGCCTGTTTACATGTGACTCCTGCCGTTTCAAATTCTTGTGTTAATAAGTGTATTATTTTTTTTTATTGCCTCTATTAATAAATGGAAATTTTTCTTCCAAATATGGTATATTTCTCCGCTACACTGCAGCTGCTCGCTCGATGAACTGAGACCCCTCTACTAGTAGAAGCCGTTCCATTCCCCTTCTTTGCTTACAATACAAGGGCCTTGTATTGTTTCATTTTCATTTTATTCCAGTATGTTCCAAAACTTTCTAGAATATTACAAAATTCTAGAATATTGACAGAGGAAATGAAATTGAAAATTTCACTTTCTTTTTATTAAAGTTAAATAAAACCGCAACGGTTGAATATTTTTTCACAAAACAAATACAGGCCATTTTGGATATCAAAAGGTACATTTTTTCCAAATCTGAGCTTAATCGTGTCATTGTTGTGAAAAAAAAACGGTTTTTTACATTTTTCTTGGAAAATTTTGAGACTAGGGTTAAAATCGTTTCTACAAAAGTAGTCGACCTTTTTATTACCTACAACTTTTGTATTTATCTTCTTTCGATAAGATGACTGGTACAATTCTGCGTGGAGAACAGCCTGTTGGTGGCCAACACCTTCTTTAAACAGCATCCCAGAAGGTTGTATACTTGGAAGTCACCTGCAGCCAGAGAAGGAAGAATTGTCAGGAATCAAATTGATTTCATTCTACTCCACCTAAACTTTAAGAAGTATATGAAATCCGTAAAAACCTACCCTGGAGCAGACATTTATAGCGACCACAATCCAGTTGTAATGGACTTTAGACTCAAACGATTCCTGAAAGTTAAAAGGGAAAAAGTAGCAAGAAAAATAGATATCGCACAATTGAAAAACCCCATAAAAAGGAAAGAAATTAGTCTCAAGATCGAGAAAGAAATGGAAACAATGGAGAAATCGGTACGGAGAGAGGACGTTGAAGGAACATGGAATGCTTTAAAAACTAAAATAACAAATATTCAAGAAGAAGACATTGGATTTACAAAAAACAACAGAAAGCAAGAATGGATAACGCAAGAAATCATAGACCTCATGAATGAAAGAAGAAAACACAAAACAAACCCAACAGAATACAAGCAACTCAATAAATTCATTAGGAAAAAGTGCAGGGAAGCTAAAGAAGATTGGATGTCAACAAAATGTCAAGAAATCGAACAACTTCAGACCTTTAACGTCCACAAGAAAGTAAAAGAAATGACAGGCAGACACAGAAAGCGGCAAGAAACAATTTTAAGAGGGAATAATAACGGGGTAATTCTGGGGACAGTAGATAAACTAGAGAGATGGAAAGAATACATTCAAACACTTTTCGATGATGATAGACCCAGTGTTCCACCACCCGCAGTCAGTCAAATAAATGAAAAAGGCCCAGAAATAACT
The DNA here is from genome assembly GCA_034092305.1 of Diaprepes abbreviatus. Lineage (NCBI taxonomy): Eukaryota > Metazoa > Arthropoda > Insecta > Coleoptera > Curculionidae > Diaprepes > Diaprepes abbreviatus. Next base: position 400,181 of record JASJET010000187.1, on the reverse strand, counting down.
AAAGAAGAAGTTCGCCATGCAATAAAAGCACAGAAAAATGGTAAAGCTACCGGTCCAGACAAAATCAACGTCGAAATACTTAAATTAATTGCAGACAACGAAAGCAAAAGCCTAGACTTGTTAACATCATTATTCAATAACATATACAACTCCGGCAAAATACCATTAGACTGGCTAAAGTCAACATTTATAACACTGCCAAAAAAACCTAATTCCTCACAATGCGATGATTACCGGATAATAAGTCTGATGTCTCATGTCCTTAAAACTTTTCTCAGAATCATCCATACACGAATTTACAGGAAGTGCGAAGATCAGATGGATAACACTCAATTCGGATTTCGAAACGGAATGGGAACACGAGAAGCTCTTTTCTCCCTAAATGTAATGACACAACGCTGCAGAGACATGAACGTGGATGTATATGCATGTTTTATAGACTATCGAAAGGCATTTGACTGCGTTAACCATCAAAAGATGATTGAAATTCTGAGAACAACCGGCGTCGAAGAAACAAGACCTACGCATTATCTCAGAACTCTATTGGCACCAAACGGCAACAGTCGAAGTAGAACAAACAACATCCGGAGATATGTGGATTAGACGGGGAGTCCGACAGGGCTGCGTGCTATCTCCGCTCCTGTTTAATCTGTATTCCGAGTCCATATTTAAAGAAGACGATGCCCAAGGTGGAATCAAGTTTAACGGAACTACGATCAACAACATTCGGTACGCTGATGATACCGTCCTAATAGCAAACAGCGTACAAGAGCTACAAATCATAATAGATTCCGTAGTACATCATAGCGAAATGTTCGGCTTACATCTAAACGTCTCTAAAACCAAAATAGTGGTATTTTCAAAGGCGCCAATAAATGTACGTCTGCATGTCAAGGGACAAACAATAGAACAGGTAACATCAATGAAATATCTAGGAGTTAATATCAACAGCCAGTGTAACCCAAAGAAGGAAATTTTATCGAGAATCGAACAAGCGAGAAAAACACTAATGAGCATGAAAACATTTTTTACAAGATCAGACCTTAGTCTAGAGATCAGAACTCGTATGGTCAGATGCTACGTTTTCTCTACCTTACTCTACGGATGCGAAAGTTGGACAATGGACCCACAAACAGAAAAAAGAATAGAGGCTTTTGAAATGTACATATATAGGCGGATGTTGCGAATTTCATGGATGCAAAGGATCACTAACAACGAAGTACTCCAGCGCATGAATAAACAAAAAGAACTGCTAAACACCATTCAGGAGAGAAAAATTCAATACTTGGGTCATGTGCTGAGAGGTCAAAGATATGAGCTACTTCGACTCATTATGGAGGGTAAAGTTCAGGGTAAACGATCAGTAGGAAGACGCCAGAATTCATGGTTGAAAGACCTGAGGAGATGGTTTGATCGCTCATCTACAGACATATTTCGTGCTGCAGCTTCCAGAGCCACAATTGCCATTTGGATCGCCAACCTTCGGAAGGAGAGGGCGCAATAAGAAGAAGAAGATAAGATGCGTAGTTTAGCCAGAAATGGCAAAAACTGTTTTTCACCCCTAAAAATCACCCCCATTTTAACCAAGTGGATTGCAGGTGATTCTAATCATTTTTCCTTCCTTAGTTATAATATTACCAACAATATTTCACTATCAGTTTGCTGTAACGAATTATTTTTTTTTTACCCCCTGTTTTACAGCTAGGCAGCCTGGCCTATATATGTGATGTAGTAAGCAGAAATTATTAGCATATTACAATTTTGTTTGTATTCTAAATAACAAATTTTGTGATTTGGTTCTTTTTCTTTTTTATGTAAATATTTTGACAAATATTTTTTTTTGCTTTTTTTGGCATTTCTTTCCTTTTTTATCAATTTTGTCCCTGTTTTTGTATTGTTTCATCAATCTTTAACACCTAACTTAGAGCTCTAAATTTGAAATGTGTAGTTTGTGTAGTTGCTTAATCGTTTATCATCATGGTACATTCGTAATGTCAAAATTCAAATTTGGATTAGAATTCTTGGGATAGCCATTTTGTATTAGTAAAATGGGATGAGTTTGCATTTTCAAGAGAAATGTTTCTTGTTGATTTACTTTATCAAAAATTCATTGATAGTTTCTATAAGTAAATCTCTACGAATTTGGGCGTTACAAATATAATACCAAGGTGCAATGATAATTCTTCTTAGAATTAGAAGTTTCAGTCTACGTTTTTGGTCATGTGACTCTAGACAGTACAGCCATGCAGGATTTTAGGTCTTATTACCTCAGCTTGCTGTTTCTATTTAATGGTCAACTGTAAGTTGGCCATAAGCTAGTTTACGTTTGTTCAATTTCGTTTCAACGTGAGTTTTCCAGATTAAATTTTACTTTTCGGAGTCACTCCATTGCACCTGGATATCATCTACAACTATGTTGATGCCATTTACATTTAAATTTGTATTTCTTTAGGACTTATTTTTGTTTTCCACAATTTGGCCCAAGCCGCTACACTCCCCAATTGCTTTTGCAAGTACCTTTATATAATAAAGTTTTTTTTTTGTTGGTGCAGGAAATGTCCGTGTCATCCGCGTAAATGGATATCTGCGGGGTATTTTCTTTGGGAACGTTTGAATGGCTGAGAAAGGGAACCTTTGAGGCACTTTATCTTTGATTTGTTTAACTTCCGAAAAAAGTTGTGACTTTCACAGTGAATTTACGACTTTGCAGAAAAGAATATGAGCACTTAAAATAAACAAATTTTGCCATTATATGAAAAGTGGATAAAGCTGAACTTCAAGTTGTTATGAAGTAATTTGTTTTAAAGGATTTAACCTCGACAGTTAAGCAAAAAAGAATTAAATTCCACTTCTGTTCATGATATTGTTTTTATTTTTTATTACACCTAACTCATAATCTTGAGGAGAAATAATTGGCCACCAACAGTTTTTAACAATTTGGTAATAAAAAAAACTTTAGAACATCTTAGTGTAACAGGAGCTCAATGTATAACTCGTTTTTCTTTTAGTTCTAATAAATATTACAAAATATAAAGTGACTGGATTTGTTTAGAAGTTGAAAATTTGGACATCTGAAGTACTTACTCTCAACAGATAAATCAATTATTCAAAATTTAAATCGGTACAATTGACTCTTGTTCAGACCTCTCGAAAGTTGACTTACTTCAATATGTTGTAGAGAGTATAAAAGTACGAGGCACATATTTTTTTATCTGCAGAGATTCATTATAACGAGGTGAAACGTCCCCTAAAGTTGACCCCAAAAAACAGTATTTTTAAAATATCTCAGGTTCTAAGTGAACAAAATGAAAGTTAGTTGTCATTCGAAATGATGTTAAACTCTGGTATTTTCACCCACCAAGGATATCATCTCTTATTTTTTATCACGGTAAACCATATATTTACGCACGTAATTTCATTCTAAAAATTTAGTTCTAATAAATATTACTATGTGAAAACAAGTCCACACAATATTTGAAGTTGAAAATTTAAACATCTGGAACTATTTTTCTTCAGTGGATACTGGTGGAAATATCGATAACAATTTTTTTGTTCGTAGATAAATCAATCTTGACTAAATCCAGTATGACTAATTTTAGCAAATAAAAGTAATAATGAGATTACTAAGCTTTCTCACTTTTACTAAAATACGAACATATTTGAAATAACTTTTTTTAAGCCCTGTCGAATATATATTATTCTAATAAAAATCAATCCAGCAGATCACCCTATGTTTTAAACATACAATGAGTAATAAACTAAACAAAGATTAACGTCAGTTGATACAGAAAACCCGACAATTGAAAACACAATAAAAACAAAATAAAAATTATACAGCAGAATTAGATAAGTACTTACTTAAAGACTACTTCAAATCCTTATCTAACTGTAACACATTGAAATTTAAATGAAAGGATGCCAAGCTATATGCTATTAAATTTACAATAAATAAATCATCATAAAAATAAAATCAAAAATGTAATTAATTGTCGCATGACTCACCTCTCATTTAGAAATTTTAAATAAGAGTTAAAAACTTCTACAGCCAGATCACAGGTTATTCGCCGTGGAAATTTTTCAGTTTTGTTAGGCATATGACATAGCTGTAATTTATTTTGTATATATTCGAATTCGTAATAAAAGACAACTGCAGTTTCCTCTAGAGATGGGCTTTATAATGCCATTTTTACTTAGATCATCTTAAAGCATCGCACAAAGAAGATCTGCCTATACAAATCTGGGACGTGAATAATGCTGTGATCAATATGAATTTTGATAAATATATAAATATATATATATATATATATATATATATATATATATATATATATATATATATATATATATATATATATATATATATATGGGATAATCCCCGTCAACCGATCAGAGCTACGACCAAAATTAGAAGTAACCAAAAAAATTGACCATGGGCTCATTTTACAGATAAGAGCGTCTACTTTCAAATGCCAAGTGTGCCTTTGAAAAATCCAATATGGCGGTTTAAATATGGCGACCGAAAACTGGAGAAAAATCGAGTGTCTTGCAAAAAGTTTGTAAAAATAAAACTTCGCAACCAATCGGGTTGTTTTTGACTCATTGTAGCTGATGGACGCTCCTAAAAAGCTGGTATGTTCGGTTGACAAAATACAACATGGCGGATCCAATATGACGGTTAGAAACTCAATATGGTGGCTGAATTTTTGAAAATCAACCGATCTGTACCAAATTTGGTATACGGGGTTTTTAGGGTCGCTAATTACGACGAATCCTACGTCGGATTTTCGAAATCCAAGATTACGGACCTAATATAGAGAATTGGTTATTGAGTTTCCGCTTTCTTCAGTTTACTATCATGAGTTTTGAAACTCTGAGCTTGGATTCGTGGTCAGTAATCTCAAAAACCCCCAAAATACAAATTTTGTACAAATCGGTTGATTTTTAAAAATATCGTCCGCCATCTTGAATTTAGCAAGCTGACCTCAAATTCGATCAGCAACTCTCAAAATCCCCGCATACTAAATTTGGTGCAAATCGGTTGACTTTCAAAAAACATGTCCGTCATCTTAGATCGACCATATTGAACTTGAGGATTTTGGAAATTTGACCACAAGTTCGTAAACAGCAACCCCAAAAATTCCCGTATACCAAATTTGTTGCAAATTAGTTGATTTTAAAAAATCATATTGGATTTTTGACCGCCATATTGGATCCGCCATGTTGGATATTGTCAACCTACCACGCCAGCTTTTTAGAGGCGTCCGTCAGCTAAAATCTGAGCCAAAAACGACCCGATCGGTTTGCGAATTTTTATTTTTACGTTTTTTTTTTTGCTGGAAGGTTCTGGCCAATCAGGTTGCGGGCCCTGCCGCGTATCTTTGGCCCTGTTGCCAGTGATTTGGGTAGTGTTGGCGAGTTGTGATCCGTTTGTTTACTACCTACTACTGGTTGATGTTTCGTAAGCAGATTTTTCCAAATGTGCAATTTCGATGGCTTTCCTTATAACTCTTGTGGACAGGTTTTCACATCTCGATAGCATTTTGGTTCCTGATAAATTTATCTTTGTCTTGTGTTTAATAAGTGTTGGGTCAGTGCAGAAGAAATTATTTTTCGCTTCATGATAGCATTTATATGTTGGTCTCTTCTGGCGATTATTTTACGGTTGGCCTACGTAAGATGAGTCGAATTCTCGGCATAGAATTTCATACACTCCCTGGCTTTCTGGAGCGATTTTTTCTTTAGGTGTTGGCAGAAGATCTTTTACTTTACAGTCATTACTTTTAAATCATTTTTTGTTAGGGCGTCTTGCAGTATGTTCATTTCTTTGTGGTAATTTTCTCGATCTGTAAGGGACTGCGATCGAAACGCAAGTGGCTTCATTGCAGCAAATAATTAGGCGGGGTGGTGATGTGAATCGACGTTGAGGTATCTGTTGGTATGAGTGGATTTTTTGTAGGTAGTGTGCGAAAGCAAGCCATATTTAGAAAAGGTAGTTTTTTTTTCCTGTTCCGTCTCCATGGTGAAATTATTTTTTAGGTGTATACTGTTTATGTGATTTAGTAAATATTTGAGATTTTCTTCTCTATTTTACCAGATAACGAATGTGTCATCTACGTAACGCAGCCACAGTCGTAGTTTGTGTGAGGAGGTCCTTAAAGCTTTTGATTTGAAGTCATAAATAAGTTAGCGAGTGCAGGAGATAGTGGCGGTCCCACTCAACTTGTTTGTATCACTTGCCTTCATAAGTGAAGTAGGTGTAATCGACGCAGTGTCTAGCTAATTCGAAGATATATTTTGGCAGATTATATTTATTTTCTATTACAGAAAGAGCTTCTTCGACTGGTAATTGCGTAAAAAATGATTTAAGTCGAAAATTACTAAAAAATCTTTTTACAGTAAACGTATGTTTTTGATTATTTCGCAGAAATGTTGCGAGTTTTTAATGTAGGAGGTTGTTTTTTCGACGAAGAGTTGGAGAATGGTGGCCAGCTGGAAGTATTACAATCGAGGTATCTTTGCACAAGTCTTGTAGGGCTCGATGTTCTTCTGCAGGTAGATTACTTTTTGGAGTTTTGCTTTGCGCAAAACGGCTGAAATTTCTTGGCGCATAGTTTCCGCTGTGTCGTTGTTTAGACCTGTTTCAACTCCACATATTATATTATCGATTGGGATCCTATCACGGAATTAAATTTCTCAGGAACAAAAATGCTATCGAGATGAGAAAATCTGTCCACAAAATCATAAGGGAAGCAATCGAAATTTCAGAGACTCAACAACTTAAATATCAGAGATGATAGCCAGCGACTGCCTAACACTTGGAAAATCTGCCACGAAACATCAACCAGTAGTAGGTAGTAAAGAAGCGGATCTTTGTTGTTTAGTTTCTTGTTTTTTATTTATTGATATTTTCTATGTTGTTGGAATATGTATAGCATCGTCTCGTTTATTCAGCTGTCCGGCTTTTTCGATTTCTAGGGCCTCTCTTATGACGCGTACCTTGTAGTTCTGCACTGGTGCTATTTCTTTTGCTTTTTCAAAGTCAGTGGTATGTCCGGTGGTTTGGTGATGTGGAAATAGAGCTAAGATTGTTTATTTGTTTTTGAGGTTATTTTTGTATTCTTGAATTCTTGCTGATATGCGCCTGGTTGTTTGTCCTATATATATTTGATGAAAATCTGCACATGGATTGCTGTAAACGCCATGATTTTCAAGGGTGGTCTTATCTTTGGGATTTCCCAGGATGTTGGCTATTGTTTTTTCACCGTGAAAACGATTTTTTGAACGAACGGACTGAAACCCGGAATAACCAAACCATTCATTCCACCACCCGTGAAAACCTACGATATAACATTTTACACCTTTACGGGGAAGAGACCTTTTTAAATGTTAAACGTTTCGAAAAACTGAGATCTAAGAAATCAGTCCTCCTCTGCGATATCACTTTCCTGATAAGATGCCGCCAGAAAAATCTAGCACCAACTTGCACCAAACTCTCGTACCATCTAAAAACCAGATGAACCGCTGGAAAAGCTCTCCTTCGAGAGAATCTTATCAAGGACTGAAAAGGAACTTTACAATCTCCACTTAGTTTAACTCAAAAAATCCATAATCTCCTATGAAATGACATAGAAAAAGTATCCTGTTGGAGAACGAAATCAGACACTCAGCTTAGGGCAAAAAAAAACATAAGAAATTTGAGGCACTACAACAACGCCATACTGCCCACACACAACAAACAATGGATTGCAACAAAGTTATCCATAATATTTCCAACTAATAATTAACAAAATCCGAGAAATTAGTCCTCTCAAAAGGTTTTAATTTTGCCGTAACGCCAAAAACAGTCCCCTTAGAAGAGATAATTTCGAATATAGAACCTGCCTTAGAAAAAATCCCTGAAGGAAATGCCGAACAAGCCAGACAGGATATAACGCGCATTTTGACATTAAGCCAGCCTCCCAACTCAAACTTAACGGAAGCTAAATATCAAGCCCTCTCATCCTTAAAAAATAATAAAGAAATAACAATAATAGCAGCAGATAAGGGAACTGTCACGGATGTTATGAACACCAACAAATATATGCAAAAAATGTCAGAAATTCTCAAAGACGCCTCTTACAAACAAGAAAACAGACATCCAACAACATACCTTGAAAAAACTACAAAAGCCAAGATCAAAGCCTCAAAACTAGACCCAGAAACTGAAAAATCTTTAATACCAAGAGAAAAATCAAGCAGATGTCCAAAAATGTATGGCCTACCTAAAATACACAAAACAAATGCACCACTGAGACCAATAGTGAGCGCCGTGGAATCTCCAACACAAAAACTAGAAAAATATGTAGCAAGATCATGCAACCAAAAGTCGAACTGGCCGATTCCTTCGTGAAAAACTCTGACCATCATGATCAAAAACATTCACCTCGAAGAAAATGGCATCTTAGCAAGCCTCGATATAAAATCGCTATATCCAAGCATACCACTAGAGGAGACTATGGAAAAAATCGCCATGAACGAAGATTTTCCAGCCTACACAATTGAACTTGCAGAACACTGCCTAAAAAACACATATTTCATGTTCGATAACCAAATATACAAATAGATAGCGCACCTATGGGGTCCTCACTTTCACCAGTTTTAGCCAAACTTTTCATGATATATTTCGAACAACAGGCACTGCAAAAAGCATTCGTAAAACCGAAATTTTGGAAACGTTATGTGGATGATATTTTTATAATATGGCCATATGGAACAGAACACCTGGACGATTTCCTCATATACCTGAATAATATCCACCATAATCCCATACATAAAAGGAATAACGGACACAATCGGAAGAATCTTAAGAAAACACGACATACAGCCCATATTTAAACCACAAAAAACAATAGCCAACATCCTGGGAAATCCCAAAGATAAGACCAACCTTGAAAATCATGGCGTGTGCAGATTGTCAGCAAACATATACAGGACAAACAAACAGGGGCATATCAGCAAAAATTTAAGAATATAAAAATAGCATCTAAAAACAAACAAACAACCTCAGTTCTATTTAATCATCACCAAACCACCGGACATACCATCCACTTTGAAAAAGCAAAAGAAATAGCACCAGTACAGAACTACAAGGTATGCGTCATAAGAGAGGCCCTAGAAATCGAAAAAGCGGGACAGCTGAATCCGGATATTCAATATTATATTTGCTCTTTCTTGAAAAACCAGACACTTTTGTCATCCAAAGGTAACAGTCGATAAAATGATTTGTTGGTTCTCGCCAAATCATTGGAACTGCAAAAGACATCGAATAGGATTTTCCATTGAACTAGTTGCTTAGATTTTCTGCACAGGTCTGGCAACATATGTGAGGAGCCCAGTTCCGATTTTGATCGCCAATAAGACATGTTTATTGTTCTTTTCTGCGGTTTAGGAGTAAACTAACTACATATGTAGTAAAAACTATCTGCGGGGTTAAACCATGTTTTCTGTAATTTAGACATTTTTGTATTGTCGCGTACGTTGGTTCGGAGATGTGATAGATACTACGTTTACAGGCGTCAACTAATTTTATTCAACCCAAAGATAACACTAATATAAGGCTCTAACTATTGGCTTGTTCGCGCACTTCACTTCTCTATCTAGCACTAACCACTATTCGTGGTAAACCAATGCTGATGATACAACTGCCGGATAGCTGCTTTTATAGCAGTTCCGTACTTCTGGTATTTCCTCGAAACATCAGGTATCGGAAGTCCGTAAAGCGACGGCGTACTTCTGGTGTACAGGGGCCATCTATAATACTCCAGTCTTCCTATTGAATTTGTAGCGATTTCATGTAAAAATTTATTGCAGATATCTGGAAGTTCCATGTCGTAGTGAGCATCCAGTAGATGACAGATACGTAAAAAAGTACAGCTGTTTTTTTATAAACAACATCCAAAGTCGGAAAATTCGATTTCGTGGGTATTGAAAAGACCTTTAATTTCATTTTTTATACGTCAAAATCGATAAATAATTTATCGAGATAATGGCGAAAAACCACCTTTTTTGCACTATTTCATAAATGTTATTAACTTTTGCAAGAAAGGCTGAAAGTGATATAACCCCTTGATGATATGTGTCTCTATAACTGTGCGAAAGCTGGACCAAATCGATTTAGCAGTTTATGATTAATCTTAATTGTTTATCCCAGACATTGAATGGTCAAACAATTGTCCTTGCCCAGAGCATGATTCTACAGATATTTGCAAAAGCGGAGTGGATTCTTTGAAGTTCAAGCTACAAGCAAAGATGAAAGAACGATTGATTTTTAAAACAATTGTTGTTAAAAAAAAACCGTTTAAAGAATAGGTACTTTTTTACGTAAAAACAATTGGAATAACTTTGTTAACTTTAATGATAGAAGTTTGTGAATAAGTAGACACGTTCTCTGAGTTTGTTATCAATTAAAAATATGGTTAGGAAAACAGATAGACGGAACCAAATATGGCTGGCAAAAACATAACTATGGCCTCGAACCAATTTACACATCTGAAAGTTCGATACCCGACGAAACTTTAACTTTAGTTATATGTAAGTGGACTACTGGGTACAAAACAAGTTAATGCGGCTGCAAAAAGCACGGTCTCAATTGCACAACTCTTTGTTTAAACTGCAACGGTGAGGGAGATAAAAAATGCGACAACTCCGGTGCAGTGATAATAGAAGACGAAAATGACGCAGAGGAAGACGATGAATTGCTACAAGCAATGATAAATAATGACGAAGAAGAGCCTCCACAAAAAAGAACAAGAACAGAAAAATAAAAATTTTATCGTTGAGTTATATAAAAGAAAGTCGATTGTGTATTTAGGGTATGTAAAGTGTATTTAAAAAAAAATAAAGTTTTGTATTATGCATAAACATTGCCTGGATTATTTATTCCGAGAAGATTATTTATATATATATTGTTACAGTTTTGTTATTTTACAAACAAAACTATAAATAATTTTACCAAAATTCCAACAATCAAGCCAATACTCACCATAAATTAAACTCTTATTTTCATCAAGTAGTCTCTTTAATACATATAAAATAAAAGCTAAAAGTTTTTGTCACTGTCACACAAAACCGGTTTTGTAAAAAAAAAATCAAGTGTGCCTAGAAATGTATCAAACACTCCACTTTGCCACTTTCATCAAGGGTGTAGTTAGTCACTCTCTTGTTTTTTTCCTGGCGCTCTTGAGTGTCAGTAGAGAGAGTCGGAGTCAAGCCTTGGTTGTGAAAACTGGCAGAAACCCAGAAAGCAGATATTTTTTGCTGATTTTCTCAGAGTACAATACTACTTTTATTCCTGTTTGCAGCTAAAATCATAGTTTAGTGCGTTAAGGCATCATTTGCCAGATACTGAGGATAAACAAAGTTTTTATTGTATTCGTTTTTCGTTAAGTACACTTTAGTGAAAGTGATCTCACCTAAGAAGTTAAAACACCATCATTGTGACTTTAAATACTTGGTGCACCCTTAAAGACAATCAGGTACATGCCACAAATAGTTCTTATTATACCGGGACTTTGCCATCCTGTTTACAATTAGATTTGCCTACCAGAGCCAACATATTACACACCACTGCTCCACGAAAAGGATATGGGTGCATTTACTGTTCGCATTTTACTTTATATATATATATATATATATATATATATATATATATATATATATATATATATTTCCCGATTTTCTATAAGTCAGTTCGTAATATTTCGTCGAGCTAACCCAGCTTAAAAATGAAGGCTCTACGTTATCTGGGATCCGAGAGATCGTACAATTTTGTTGCGCACTCCAATTTGAAGTTTGAATTTCAGAAGCACACCGTGAGAAAGCCGAGCTTCCTCCACCACTCGCTACAACGCACTTGGAAAAGTACCTTCACTTCGAAGGGCTATAACTTTAGTAACGATGCATGAATTTCATTCTTATCAATTGCATCATAAAGTATAGGTCTTCGTTTAGAATCTGTAAAAATTTTCGCTCTTAATGTTTATAAACAAAAGAGATATGATTAACTCCTATTGGTCGTAGGGGATTTTTTTTTAATTACTGTTTTTTCACCAGCTTTCAAGTCCACTTATTCACAAACTTGTGTCATTAAAATAAACAAAGTTATTCCAATTGTTTATATGTAAGAAAGGTACCCCTTCCTTAAACCGTTTTTTTACCAACAATTTTTTTTAAATCCATCGTTTTTTCATCTTTGCTTGTAGCCTAAACTTCAAAGAATCCATTCTGCTTTTGCAAATATCTGTAGAATCATCCTCTGGGCAAGGACAATTGTTTGAACATTCAGTGTCTGGGATAAACATTTCAGATTATTCATAAACTACCAAATCGATTTGGTCCAGCTTTTGCAAAGTTATAAAGCCACATAATGGCCTTGTCAACAAGGGGTTATACATCACTTTCGGTCTTTCTTGCAACAGTTATTAACATTTATAAAAGAGTGTAAAAAAGGTCGTTTTTCGCCATTATCTCGATAAATTATTTATCGATTTTGACGTATAATAAATGAAATTAAAGGTCTTTTCAATACCCACAACTTTCATTTGGACAAGTTTTCTCTAAAATGTAACCGAAAAATTCTACGGACAGAATATCGAATTTTCCGACTTTGGATGCTGTTTATAAAAAAACAGGGCTGATCTAGCTGTACTTTTTTACGTCTTTATTATCTACTGGGTGCCCCCCACGACATGAAACTTTCAGATATCTGCAATAAATTTTTTCACTTTCTTTCATAGGAAGGCTGGAGTATAAATAGAGTTAGAAGAATTATACGCAGACGCCAACATAGTAAAAGAAATAAAGTCTAGAAGACTCCAGTGGACAGGCCACCTCATAAGACACTCTAACGAAAGAATAGTGAGACTGGTGTGGGAAGAAACCCCAACTGGAAAAATACCACTTGGACGACCCCGGCTCCGGTGGCGGGATAATATAGCAGGAAACCTTAAAGCTATGGATGTAGAGAACTGGATGGAGCTAGCAAAGGACAGAAACGAATGGAGGCATATTGTCAAGTCGGCTAAAACCCACACGGGGTTGTAACGCCACGGAGTAAGTAAGTAAGTAAGTAAGTAAGAGCGAAACTTGGAATTATATGGGATTAAATGTGTACTTCCGTTATTTTAAGCCTTAGGGGGTTGAAAATTCGTGGTTAACTTGTCAGCCCTAGACACCCCCACGTTGTGTTGCCAGATTGTGCACAACTTCCCTAACTTATAAAAAACGTATATTTGGCAACTTAGCGCCATGGTATATTATAAATTACTTTTTAAAAGAATGAGATTAAAATACTCATTAATTTTTGCTGAAAAAATCATAACTTAAAAATCTTACGTGTTTTGAAGTTTTTACCATCATTTTCGCATTTAGAGACGAAAAATTAACCCAAGACTGTCTTTTACATTACAGGCGCAAATTAGCTGTAAAGTAGTGTTATCAAAGCTATAGAGTCAAAGTTAATATAAACAAAAGAAAGTTCATCACTGGTGAACTGATATACAAAGATACGGAATATAAATGTCTTGGTATTTCACTTACTCAAAAATGTGACTAAACTATAGAAGTAAGAACTCACATCGAAGGAACTAGAATTATATTTGTTAAATTCAAAAAAGTATTGTGTAGTAATGACAATGCTGTTTAACTTTTTTTTACCCTTCTATGTGAAGCTAAAGATTGGATTAAATTTATATGCGGACGGGTCATATTTCGAACTCGGAGATAAAAATAACTTGGCCACATTATGGGAGGAGCTCGTCTTGAACTGTTGATAGACAAAATAAAAGGCAGACCAAGTGTTAAAAGAAGAAGAATATCAAGGCTCAAAAATCTAAGAGAAGTTGGTACTGCAAGAAGGAATAGTGTATCGAGGGCAGGGACGGATTCAGCCTCTCTCCTTGGGGGGGGGGGGGGGGCGGTGATATCACAAAAGTGCATTATGGCAAGCGAAGGCAAGTTGTCGACGGGGGGGGGGGGGGAGATACGAGCAACATTCCCATTTCTAGTGTAAAAGGCAGGGTCGGGTCTATTTTTCAGGAATTTGAAGCTGTTGGAGAGGGGGGGGGGCGATCACAAGAAAAAACAAGTTGCCGACAGGGAGGGAGGATGCGAGCAGCATACACATTCCTAGTATAAGAGGCAGAATCGGGTCTATTTTCCTGAGTCGCAAGAAAAACAAGTTGTCAACGGGAGTGCCAGCAGCATACACATTCCTAATATAAAATGCAGAATCGGTTGTATTTTCCTGAAATCAAAGCTTTTGCGAAGGGGAGGAACGATCCCAAGCATACACATTCTTATACTCTATTCAAGAACTAAAGAGAGTAATAAAGCTGTTATCGAAACCTCCAACGTACCTGCTCCAGTGCCGCAGGTATCTGAGGCCTGCCGTAAGTCTAATTATATTTAATTATATTTAAACATTATAAACTTTTATAAATTTACTGCTACAATAAAATTTCTGGTAGTTCAATTTAATTTCTGTCAATGAGCAAAGTACACCTTACAGTGTGTCCTTAGTGATTTATCTTATCTGTGCTTGTTTTTACATATTATTTGAGATTAGTGAAATACCCAAAAGATATGGCTTCCAAAATCGTTAAAACCAGGGCATTTTTTCCTCCACGAAAAACTTATTACGAAGAATGTTTATGTTAATATCTAGATATTAATGTTAAAAACTCTATTGAGTTGTGTTCCAACATGACAGGAGTTGGAAAATCTACTATGTGCCCAATACTGAAGGAAAAAAACGACTGGAATTGTTAGTACTCCCAAGCTACATTCGATCAGGAGCAGACGAAAAACCTCGTTAGAAGAAGAGATGTAAACTGCAATAAAAGAAGTTGTACACACATTTTATTATGAGAAGCAGATCCCAACCGTCGACAAAATTCTAAGTAAAATCAATGCAGATCGGGATTTACCTGAAATTAAAAGATCTGAGCTCTGGGAGTTGCTAAGAGAACTCAATTTTTGCTGGAAAAAAGCAGATAGCAAACCTGTTCTTATAGATCGTCTGGTATATGTCAGTTGGAGAAGGAAATATCTCTCTCAAGTAAAAGGTAGAGTTGCTAGAAATATTACAACTTGCAAAATTAGTAATTTAACTGAACTTTTGAAAGATTTTTTGAATAAAGTTAGTGCAGAAAATTGGGAACAATCCATATAATAAAAGCATAAAAGAAAATGTGAAAACTCGGTCTCATGATCGGTGAGATAGAAGATCCAATTATAATTAATTTGAGCGAAGATAGGTTCACTGACTCTGATTACGAATTAGATACGTAATGTTTACCAGTGTCAACACAATTTATTATTTAAATTTTCTGTAACTTATAAAAATAAATTAGATTTCAATCCCTTTTTAGTGTTTAATTTTAGTTCTGGAGGTGGTTTCAGAAAAAAATAAACTGAACCGTCAAATATTCTAAAAATGTTTTTAATTAACAATAAAATGACCGATAGCCCCAAAAAAATTTTAATATTATATGGACGAATTTATTTTTTTTATATATGTTTAACTTCTTGTATTTTTGACAATGGATATTTTGTAAGTATTTAAATTATAACTTAGAATTTTTTGAGAGAAAAAGGCTACATTTTAGTCGGACTGTGCCTAAAACGATTTCTATGCCACAATTAAAAATAATAAAAATAAAGTTGTGATTTGTGTGAAATATGTCATAATTTTCTATATTTTCTAATGTATGTAAATTAGTAAGAAATCATAAGAAATTAAATAAAATTATAAAAACTTTTTATTTCAGGTTTATTACCGAAATAATATTCTATGCCATAAATACTTAGTGATAAAATAAACCTCCTTCCGACGCTTATGAAAAGGATTAAAATCCTTTTTAATACTTCACACGTCCAAATATTTATTGTTATCCAACCAAATAGTCCATTATTATAGACCAGTATTTTTGATTCTAAAATTTCTAACCCATTTCTATGAATAATATATGTGTCTAGTAGATTTTGCCAAAGAAATCGGACTAAAGAACAAAGGTAGTTTGCGAAGAAAAAAAAGGGTAAAAAATGATTTATTACTCTCTCTAGTTCTTGAATAAACTATAGCATAAGTGGCAAAATCGGGTCTATTTTCATGAACTCAAAGCTCTTGGGGGGGAGGGGGCGATCACTCCCAACGCCCCCCCCCCCCTTGGATCTGCGCCGGATCGAGGGGTTAATATTTTAGAAATAGTTCTCAAACATACTTAACTATGTTTTTCAAAATAAATATTTACACTGAAATAATATATCAGTATAATTGTAACGATAATGAATTTTAATAAAACAAAGTGCGAATGATTCATGCACTTGTTTTCTTTCCTCTTCAGTTACAAAAACATAATCGTAAGTGTGTTTTTTTATTTCTTTTAAGAAGTAGCTTTTATTTAAACATCTGTGAATAATATTATAATTTTGCTTACCGACACGGCGATAATAATAATATAACAATACTGATAAGAAACACTCTTAGAACTTATTTTCCTATAATCGTTTGATACATTTTTAGTTTGTTTCTTAAAAGGTTGATTTGATTTTGATTTTCTTTAAATCAAACATCCATACCAAACTCATAGAGAACAAGTCGGGAGGATTTAATATTTGTAAAATGTATTATACAAGGTGACCGGTCAGGGGCGGATCCAGCCTCTCTCTTTGGGGGGGCGGGGCGGTGATATTACAAAAGTACAATATGACAAACGAAAGCAAGTTGTAGACGGGGGGGGGGGGGGGGAGACACCAGCAACATTCCCATTTCTAGTGTAAAAGGCAGGTTAGGGTCTATTTTTCTGAATTTAAAGCTCTTGGAGAGGGGGGGGGGCGATGACAAGAAGAAACGAGTTGCCGACAGGGGGGAGAATGCGATTCCTAGTATAAGAGGCAGAATCGGGTCTATTTTCCTGAACTCAAAGCTCTTAGGGGGGGTCTATCGCAAGAAAAACAAGTTGTCAACGGGATGGGAGTGCTAGCAGCATACACATTCCTAATATAAAATGCAGAATAGGTTCTATTTTCCTGAACTTAAAGCTATTGGGAAGGGGTGGGGCGATCGCAAGCATACACATTCCTATACTCTATTCAAGAACTAGAGAGAGTAATAAAACTGTTACTGAAACCTCCAACGTACCTGCTCTAGTGCCGCAGATAACTGAGGACTGCCGTAAATCTAATTATATTTAATTATATTTAAATATTATAAGCTTTTATAAATTTACTGCAACAATAAAATTTCTGATAGTTCAACTTAATTTCTGTCACTGAGCAAAGTACACCTTACAGTTTGTCCTTAGTGATTTATCTTGTTTGTGCTTGTTTTTATATATTAGTTGAGATACCCAAAAGATATGGCATCTACATCTATATTTATTCCAAAATCTTTAAATCAAGGCATTTTTTCCTCAACGAAAAACTTTGAATGTTTATGATGCCTTAAGATATCAATATCTAGATAATAATATTAAAGGCGCTGTTGAGATGTATTTCAATATGACAGGAGTTGGAAAATCTAATATGTTCCGAATACTAAAGGAGTAAAAAACGACTGGAATTGTTAATACTCCCAAGCCACATTCGATCACAGGCAGACGAAAAAGCTCGTTGGAAGAAGAGATGTAAACTGTAATAAAAGGAGTTGTACATACATTTTATTATGAGAAGTAGATCCCAACCGTCGACAAAATTCTAACTAAAATCAATGAAGATTGGATTTACCTGAAATTAAAAGAACTGAGCTCTGGAAATTGCTCAGAGAACTTAATTTTTGCTGAGAAAAACCATATAGAAAATCTGTTCATATAGATCGTCCAGAAAATATCCGTTGGAGAAGGAAATATCTCTCTCAAGTAAAATGTAGAGTTGCTAGAAATAACACAACTTACAAAATTAGTTTTTCAACTGAACTTTTGAAAGATTTTTTTAAATAAAGTTGGTGCAGAATATTGGGAAAAATCCATATAATAAAATAATAAAAGGAAATGTGGAAACTCGATCTCATGATTGGTGAGACAGAGAAACCAATTATAATTAATTTGGGGGAAGATGGCTTCACTGGCTTTGATTTCGAATTAGATACGGAAGTTTACCAGTGTAAACACAATTTATTACTTAAATTTTCTGTAACATATAAAAATTAATTACATTTCAATCCCTTTTTAGTATTTAATTGTAATTCTGCGGATGATTTAAGAAATAAATAAACTGAACCGTCAAATGTCCTAAAAATGTTTTTAATTAATAATAAAATGACCGATAGCTCCAAAAAAATTTTAATATTATATGGACGAATTTATTATTTTGTATATGTTTAATTTCTTGTATTTTTGATAATGGGTATTTTGTAAGTATTTAAATTATAACTTAGAATTTTTTGAGAAAAAAAGGCTGCGTTTTAGTCTGAATGTGCCTAAAAGGATTTCTATGCCAAAATTAAAAATACAGTTGTGATTTGTGTTAAATGTGTCAAAATTATCTATACTTTCTAATGTATTAAGTCTATTACCGAAATAATATTCTATGCTATAAATACTTAGTGATAAAATAAGCCTCCTTCCGATGCCTATGACAAGGATTAAAATCCTTTTTAACACTTCACACATCCAAATATCTATTGTTAATCAAACCAAGTCGTCCATTATTATAGACCGGTGTTTTTGATTATAAAATTTCTAATCCATTCCTATGGAAAATATGTGTGTCTAACAAATTTTGCCAGATACCGGACTAAAGAACACAGGTAGTTTGAGAAGAAACAAAGGGTAAAAAATGATTTATTATTCTCACTAATTCTTGAATAAAGAGGCAAAATCGGGTCTATTTTCCTGAAATCAAAGCTCTTGGGGGGAGGGGGGAGCGATCGCCTAATTGCACACCGATAGCTGAAAGGCGGAATAATATTGAAGATTCCAGGATCGGATTAAATAATGTCTCTGGGTTTTCCCCTTTTTAAAAATAGATTGCGGACGTAAGGAGTACCTGCTTACAGACTCCTAGGTAAGGTTTCGGTACAAAAATGGAGCCCAGATTCACTTGTGTTCGGCCAAAGATCGCGTATACTCCGTATACCTGAAGTAGGTTGCGGCAGAACAGGATCTGGCAACTAAAGATCTCAAATTATTCATAATATGACTGAGTTTTCCCATACTCAAATCAAAAATAACATATTAAAAAAACAAGTTATTTTTTCGCGGAAAATAAACGACTAAAGACATTCTTATTTTCGTGAAAAAACAGAAAATTAGACAAAAAAACTTAACCCTCCAGAGGCAGTACGCTCGATAAAATTTCAACATTTCACTTGCAGCAAACACTTAATTTGTTTTTCGGAATTGTCTAATTTTCAACACTTGTTCTACCGAAGCGATCTGTTACCCATACGTTTTTGCGAAAATAAGTATTGCGACTGCACGATATTACTCTTACTTACAGCGATCATATACACCCTTACTTGTTTTGCGGAAATAGAAAACTTGCGCTAAAATCAGTACCGAAACCAGAACCTTGTAAAGCCGAAATTTTGCCCCAAAATAAAAAATTCATTTTGCGGCAATAAAATATTGTTAAAAAAAGATAAATATTTTTTGGCAATAAAAAATTAGTTTTTTCAAAAAATTAGGTATTCTTTGAGGATCAAAAAATTGGCTACAACGAAAAAGTATACTTAAATTGCCCTGCTAATTGTGTTTTCATCTAGTAATTAGTAAACTCAAAAATCTTTTTTTTTTCAAAAATAGATGTCTTGAGCACTTTAGCTCACCTCCTAGACGCACTTTGAAAAATCCCTTTTTAAATTTTGGCAAGTAATAAAATTTCTTTTCAAAATTTAAGAGCAATGACTCAACAACCCCAAATGCCACTTAATAACAGCAAGAAAGGTGAGGCGACTTGGCTTCTCGCTGGGTCGGGCGGTTATGGTGGGTTCTTTCCGGAACCCCCTAGGGGGTGCCCCTTTTAACAACCCATGTTCCATTCAACTCAATTAAACCCCATTCGTCAAGGTTCTTTCGATGGGGAATTTCAACAATTTCCTCGATTCAACGAAAGCAGCGTCCAATTTATCCTAGGGCCAGCTAATCCAGGATTATCGGCACCTAGGCTGCACCAAACATACCAACAAGAGATACAACCTGGTGGAGATGAACGACTGTGCTACAGGACAAATCAAAACTGGGACTCGTGTACGGAAACCAGCGTTCAGATTTTCCTGCGATATCTACGAACGTCAACATTCCTGTACTCGTAGAACCGGTACAACACCCGTACGACAACCGCACGTTTATGCGATAAGCTTCACCCCTTTTGTATATAAGACAGTACAGTATTACAGGCAAAAGCCACTTGTCAGACAGGCGAGTCTATTTTTTTCTGAATTCAAAGCTTTTTTCGGGGGGTTGTGACACTTACTACACCCCCCTTGGAGACGCCTTTGATATTAATAAAAGTAATATCAAAAACCTTAGTAGTGTATGTAAAAGATTACTGCAAGTAAAGTTAATTTGGGAATTTGTTATTTATATTAAGAGAATAGTTCAGTACTACATAATCATAATGAGGTGCTTTTTATAAAACAAAGTATGTATGACACATCCACTTGTTTTTTCCTTATTAGTTGAGAAAACAATCACAAATGGATTTTTTGTTTAGCTTCTGTAAATAAAATAATATTATTAACAACTTTTATTACCATCTCAATTTAAAGTATCATGATGACTATTGAATTATATACTTGAAACTTACACTCTTAAAACTCGTGTTCCTACATTGGTTCGAAATATTTTTGGTTTATTTCTTAATAAATTACCCAAATTTATTATCAGAAATCAAAACAATCGTAGGGAAATATTTAAAAAGGAACTATGTTTTATACCACTAAATTTTTATTGAGAAACAGTGACTGCAGTTTGAACTCACAGAGTCATTTTCAAACTGAATTACAAAAATAGACTGTCTATTTTTGTACTTCAGTTTGAAAATGAATCTGTGAGTTGAAATTGCAGTCACTGTTTCTCAATAAAAAATTAGTGGTATAAAACATAGTAGTTCCATTTTATACATTTTCCTTCGATGATTAACTATCCCACAGGGGCAGATCCAGCTTCTCTCTTTGGGGGTGGGGGGAGCGATGATATCACAAATGTACAGTATGGTAAGCGAAAGCTAGTTGTTGACAGGGGGGGGGGGGTACACCACAAACATTCTCATTTCTAGTGCAAAAGTGCAGGGTCTATTTTCTAAATTTGAAGCTCTTGAAGAGGTGGGGGGCGATCACAGGAAAAAACAAGTTGCCGACAGGCGGAAGGATGCTAGCAGTATACACATTCCTAGTGTAATTGGCAGAATCGGGTCTATTTTCCTGAACTCAAAGCTCTGGGGGGGGGGAGGCTATGGCAAGAAAAACAAGTTATCAACGGGGGAGAGTGCCAGCAACATACCTAATGTAAAAGGCAGAATCGGTTCTATTTTCCTGAACTTAAAGCTCTTGGGAAGGGCAATCGCAAGCATACACATTATTATACTCTATTCAAGAATTAGAGAGAGTAATAAAACTGTTACCGAAACCTCCAACGTACCTGCTTCAGTGCCGCAGATAAGGACTGTCGTAAATCTAATTATATTTAAATATTATACGCTTTTATAAATTTACTACAACAATAAAATTTTTGATAGTTCAATTAAATTTCTGTCAGTGAGCAAAGTACACCTTACAGTGAGTCCTTAGTGATTTATCTTGTTTGCGCTTGTTTTTATATATTATATGAAATTAGTGAGATACTCAAAAGATATGGCTTCCACATCTATATTTATTCCAAAATCGTTAAACCAGGGCATTTTCTCCTCAAAGAAAAACTTATTACGATAAATGTTTATGATGATTTAAGATATCAATATCTAGAAATGTAGAAATGAATGTTAAAAGCTCTGTTGAGATGTGTTCCAACATGACAGGAGTTGAGAAATCTACTACCGAAAGCCACATTCGATCACAGGCAGACGAAAAACCTCGTTGGAAGAAGAGATGCAAACTGCAATAAATGGAGAGTATATACATTATATTATGAGAAGCAGATCCCAACCGTCGACAAAATTATAACTAAAATCAATGAAGATCGAGATTTACCTGAAATTAAAAGAACTGAGCTCTGGAAATTGCTCAAAGATCTTAATTTTTACTGGGAAAAACCAGATTGGAAATCTGTTCTTATATATCGTCCGTTGAAGAAGGAAATTTCTCTCTCAAGTTCAAGCTAGAGTTGCAAGAAATAACACAACTTACAAAATTAGTAATTTAACTGAACTCTTGAAAGATTTTTTTGAATAAAGTTACTGCAGCAAATTGGGAAAAATCCATATAATAAAAGAATAAAAGAAAATGTGGAAACTCGATCTCATGACCGGTGAGATAGAGGAACCAATTATAATTAATTTGAGCAAAAATAGCTTCACTGACTTTGATTACGATTTAGACACAATTAATTAATTAAATTTTCTGTAACATATAAAAATTAATTAAATTTGAATCCCTTTATAGTGTTTAGTTGTAATTCTGCAGATGGTTTATGAAATAAATAAACTGGAACGTCAAATGTCCTAAAAATGTTTTACAATTAATAATAAAATGATCGATAGCCCCAAGAAAATTTTAATATTATATGGACGTATTTATTTTTTTTTGTATATGTTTAACTACTTGTATTTTTGACAACGGGTATTTTGTAAGTATTTAAATTATACACTTAGAATTTTTTGAGAGAAAAAGGCTGCGTTTTAGTCTGAATGTGCCTAAAACGGTTTTTATGCCAAAATTAAAAATAATAAAAATTTAGTGTGTGGTTTGTATTAAATATGTCAAAATCTATATTTTCTAATATATGTGAATTATTAAGAAACCATAAGAAATAAAATAATATTATTAAAACTTTTTATTTTACATTTATTGCCGAAATAATATTCTACGTCATAAATACTTAGTGATAAAATAAAACTCCTTCCGACGCCTATGATAAGGATTAAAATCCTTTTTTTTTCATTATAAAATTTCTAACCCATTCCTATGAAAATATATGTGTCTAACAGATTTTGCCAAAGACACCGGACTAAAGAACACAGGTAGTTTGCGAAGAAAAAAACGGTAAAAAAATGATTTATTATTATCTCTAGTTCTTGAATAAACTATAGTATACGAGGCAAAATCGGGTCTATTTTTCTGAACTCAAACTTTTGGGGGTGAAGGGGTTGATCGACCCCACCGCCCCCCCCCCTTGGATCCGCGCCTGCTACCACATTGTAACGGATACCAGCATCAACTTTTCAAAACAATCGTTGAATAACAACACCAAAATTATTTAAATGTTTCAAATTTTCAAAATTGTCATCTCTAACTCGGTTTTTAATTTTCCTAGATATGCTCAATCAGGCAACACAGCATTTTTGTTAGATCCACGCGGATTCGACAGAGACCGATAAGAGCCGAACTGTCTGTACAATCCAAAGAACTTTTAAGCAAACAAAACAAACGAAGGAAAGAAGATAAAAGATATAGTATTCAACGTTATCCCATTTTCTATCTTCGTTTTATTTTTAACGGAGCCCGCTGGTACACTACTTAAGAAATATGCGATGGTGTCAAGCTGAATCTATTTTTTTCCTCAATAAAAGATCGATTTCAAGCTATTTTGATTTTGGTTGACAGTAACGAAATGTAATAAATATACTTCAGGCTGTCCACAGTGTCAACTGCGATCGTGATTTATACCACGCTTGATTTTAAATTATTGCTATTGTTGTTCTTTATCTTTATGATTTATTATTTTAAAAATTTTCTTATTTGTGGTATTTTGAGAAACAGTTTTAAGAAAAAATAATCTACATAACATAACGTAAATATGTGCGAATAAAATTGCGCAAAACTATAGTCCTAAATTATGTTTGAATAAATTAATAATATAGTCATAAAACTCAATTTATATAAACCTCTGTAACATAACTATCCTTATTCGCACCCCGATGCTGAAAAGAACAGATTACAGTATATTTCAGTAGATATGTCATCTCAGGCGCGAATTCCGTATGTCTAATGTTTTTAAGGTTTTTGTTCAAAATGGGAAAAAAGCTGAGCGCATTCAACCATCCCTTAAAAAATATTTTGACCAAGTAAAGAAATAAGTTTCATAATATATTTAAAACCTAATACGAACACAAACATTATTTTTAAACAAGATATTGTAAAAGGAAAGTATGAGAACTATTTTATTTAAAAAAACTATAAAAATAGAGTATTTTATAGTTCTATTTTAACAATTTATCATTTCAGAAAAAAAAAAGTAGAAAACACGGAGTGAAAATATCAAATAAATTCAACTTTATAAGAACAAATGATTTTGGGTAAAAACAAGATGAATATTAACCCTATTTAAAATATTTGAAGAACGTTTGAAGGGCCTGAAAGAGAAGAAGAATCCTTAAGTGACCAGACGCCTCCTCCTAACAGCGAATTTATCTATCATCCCCACATACCATTAGTATTGAACTTATATTAATTTGGCTGAAATGTAACATTTTATTTGTTGATTGTCATTATTATATCTTGTAAATAACACCAATAAAGAATTCCCCTTGGCTTCAGAAACTTAACAAAACAAGACAACGTGCCTAATAATAAACCGCGCCTGACTCGACGGCGCACCAGATTTGGAGTCTATTGATCGCGCGCCAACAGGCTGTTGAATGGAAATCGGCACGTTGGGCACCACGTGGAGTCGTTATTTGCCGGCATTCTTTTAATGGTGGGGTCTGCTTTCCAGTGAGTTAATCTTGATGGGATAATTCTTTTTTGTTTTTAAGTGTATCTTTCATTAAATGTTTTTCAACGTCAAAAAGTTTTAAGCTACATGAATATGTCTTAAAATGATGTAGTATCATAGTATTAAAAGCAATGTTTTGGCCACAGCATAACTAAAATTACCAATAGGGTAATTCGTCTTAGGCCTGTCGAATCTGTCAGGGGGCCCTAAAAGGTGGCAGATATGGGCATATATAATTTGTAAATATACGGATGTCCGGAAAATACGTATACAGCGTTTGATTACAGATAGGCGGTAGAAGATGTCAAAGTTTTCAGAATATATTGATTCTTCCTAAATTTCTTTAAAATGTAGTAACTGAATTTAATGATTTTTGGTGTGTGGTCGAACACTATAATCTGACGTTTTTTAGTAGTATAGCGACCTGCTGTAAAGAAGTTTGTGTTATAAAAGTGACATCACCTGTAAACATCGCTTCTGATTTTTTACGTCATCAACGTTATGGTAACCTAGATATTTGTATCGGGTAATCGCATATATTTGGAACCTTTTTAATTTTTGAAAAATTTTCATTGTATGAACGGTTTCGCCAGGAAACAAATATTTTCAATTACATACCATTCACCAATTTAATTGTAATTATGAAAAAAAAAACTGTAACAATATTTTTTCGAGTGACTTTGTTGCTATAGCATTTAATAACACTACGCAATAAATTTTAGTTTATTTGTTGTATCTTGTATGAAAAGTGCATTTTTTTGTTAATTTTAGGAAATCAAAAACTTAGTTGCAATTTTCAAGAACAAGTTTTTTTAATAATAAAAAATACATACTTTTACACTTGTAGAGGAACTAAATATCCTGTCTTTTTGTTTTTCTTTTGTGAATTCCTTCTGGAGCATCTCTAACAAGAGTCCAACAGTAGTTCGCAAGCATGGAAGTATTCCACTTTCCCTGGTACCTTTTCTCTATTGTTGATATATCCCGATTACAGCGTTCACCGTGCTCCTGACTTACAGCTCCGCAGTTGTCAGCGAAAAAATCCAGATGTAAGTGTAGGAAACGAATCTTTAGAGACATATTGCAATCCATTTTTTTGATACGATGACATCATATTTTCAACAAGAGTAACGTAATTGTCCGTTTTTTATTTCTGAAGAAATTAGTGACCACGAGGTGAAAGTAATTCCAAGCATTTTTTCAATATCTGATAGAGTGCTGTCAAAATGTTTGTCCTTCAGAATATTTCGAATCTGTGGTTCAACAAAAATACCGTCTTTAATTTTTGCTTCAGTTGGGAATTTCTGACGCAGGTACTGAAAAGCTGCCCCATCTGTATTCAGTGCCTTAACAAAGTTTTAGGCCCAATTTGATATGCAGTAATGGCAACAAAATCTTTTTGGGTCTACCAATGGCATTCTCTTCACCTGGTTCTAATGTTTGTCGAACCGACCAGTGTTTTCCCTTGCCTTTGCCCGACTGTGCCATTCACACAAAAAATATTAAAACTTGGTATAGCCTAGCTGCAACCTAAGTAAAACTGCAATCACCTTTAAGTCGCCACAGATCTGCCATTGGTGCTCATCGTATTTTATACTTGTCAATAGGTACTTCATATTGTCGTATGATTCTTTCATGTGAACTGGATATCCAACAGGAATAGACAGTAAAATATGTAATAATACTGTTTTTAAACTTAATGTTGAACTGTCTATAAACAATCTCCATTCCTCTCGCTTGAAGTTTATACTTAAAGCCCCCAATAAATCGCTAATGTTATTGCAGAACACCAAGTTCTCTTCTACGTAAAAAAATGGTGCTAGACCTTTACGACGTTTACGAAAAACATATAATGGAACATCGTCTTCTAATTAGTTCCACTGCTGCAATATTGATCCTATTAACTCTGCTTTACTTTTTGGAAGTCTGTCACAAGATTGCATGGACTGTGCAACAATGGAAAGGGCACAAATTAAATGCGATTGAATGGAGTTGGAAATGGATGAAAAATGGTTTGATGCCAATTCCCGCAACCCAGCCACCTGCACCACGGTCTTTGCTTGAACAGATAGCATGTAAATGTTTCAAAGGTTGCCAAGCAAACTATGGATACAGGAAATTAGGCATTAAATGCCTGTAAAGAATGCACAAGAGCTGATTGCAAAAATGTAGCTAATGAGGACATCTTGGGAGCGGATATTAAAAAAGATGTTGATCAAGAAATAGATATTACTTTCGACAATGTATGGCATTTTGAAGGATTGAGGAAATAAAATAAATTGAGTTGTATTACCCTAAGCATTAAAATTTTGTTTTCATTTTGTATTACTACGCTGATTAATGATAAAAGGATTTTAGGTTCAACACAAAACTCAACATTTCTGTTGAACATTTCAAAATCACGATTTATTATTATAAAATTAATATAACATTAACTTACATTGTATACATATACATTTTTTAAATTGAAAATATGAAGAAAATGGTGTAAAAAAATTCATAAAAACTGCATAAAAGTGGTAAACATGAAATGGCCAAATTTGATCGAAATTTTTTTTCAAAATCTCGTTTTACCGGATAAAACGTCAGCTTTCTTTTCTCTGAAGCAATGTCTACACCTATATCTACTCAGAAAAATTTATGAACAAAAGTTTGAAAAAAAATTGGGATTTTTTATTTTATCCCCTTGGTTTTTACATTTATTATGCTGAAAAAGTAACTTTTTTGACTTCCGCTGAATACACTTCGATAGAAAATTCAATTTTCTACAATATATATATATATATATATATATATATATATATATATATATATATATATATATATATATATATATATATAAATATATATATGCTGAAAATACATAGTTTTGAGTTATTTTTAAAAAACTGAAAAAGTGGCATTTTACCCCGTTCTCAAAAACGCACCTCTGAATTTAGTAGCTCTTTGTGATGTTCAGGTTAGTGCCAGAAGAACTTATTCAATCATCAAAATTTTGTTTCTTACAAAAAGTTATAGTCAATTAAACATTTCCTTTAACTATGGTTCATTTCATATATTTATATGTTAAATCATTCTATACAGATTAGATTTATAGATAAAAGAAAAAATTATATGAGTCATTACTTTTACTATATTCTTTTATTGCCGAGATTTTCAGAGATTTCTCATATCATTCTTTAATAATCTCTTATATTGACTGAAAAAGCCCTGGATACACACTAGAAGTATCATTTTTATCCCTAAATCATTTCTACGCTTGTATATAAAAAAATGTTTTGTGAGTTCTATTCGCTTCATTTTTTATTCCAGAATGGTATAGGATTTCCTTACGAAAGAAAAGGGATTTTTGAAAGTAAAAGCGGAGCTTTGTTAAAAAATGATGTTAAATACTTTACGTTTTTCATAGAAATATATGTTTTTGTTCTGTTTTCTTTTTATTTGTTTTATAGTTAAATCTGTTGTAAGTTTTTTCTATGCGTTATTTTCCGAAAAAAGTTATATTAAGCTATGGAAATGTGCATTTTTTATCATCCAGTAATGCCTAATTTAATTGTATTTTGATGATAGAAGAGTACTAGTCAGAGAGCCCAATAGATTTTTGTCCCCGATGAAGAGGCATGTGTCCTTGAAAGTTTTTTTTTTATATCTTTTTCCCCCTGATCAGAAATATCGAGGGTGGATCTCCGAATAATGCTGAGATAATTTGTTAAAAACAAAAAGATTGATAACAATTAAAAAAATTCTTTGGTGATCACGCATCACCATGTATGAAGGGAAGTGGAAGAATACTTACAGACGTTCGCCTAGTGCACGTAATCTCATATAGCTGTCCCTGATTATTCCATTAATGGTTTAAACACATTTTAATATATATATATAAATTATAAGCATCTAATCATAAAATAAACAATACAATAGCATAAGGAACTTCAGTTATTTTAAATAGTTTTGAATCTGTTGGTGCGCTGCTTGAGTTTTTTAAAAGTTAATACTTTCCGTATATTTTCTTTCATACGATATGAAACATTGAGCATGATATGTTTCTAAGTTAATTAACTTTCTGGTGAAAAAATTTACACAGTTTTGTTGTAAATGTGATCTTTAAATAATATTCCCCATTATGTAACTTTTCAGCACGAGCTCTGAAAACATGATGTAGTTGAGAATTTATTTTGTACGATGTTTTCTAGCAAATAATACATCTATCTATGGTATGGTATCTATCCTTCATTGATAATTACGTTGATATTGATTTTTGAATAAGCTTAACTTTTTTACATTCCTCAACATGATCTTTACTTATTGTACTAGAGTACCATTTTCTCTTTTCAGATTTTTATTTTGAACCTTTAAAATCTCTAGGGTTTTTCTATGTGTATATTTTTATAACACTCATTAGTTATATCAAGTGCGGATCCAACCTCTCTCATCGGGAGGGCGAAGGGGTGGCGGTATCATCTACGACCGAAAGGGTGGTGTCAGTCAGATTCACGTTCCTAATGTAACAGGTAGGAGCGAATCATCTATTTTTCTGAATTCAAAGCTTTTGGGAGGGGGGGCGATCGCACATTATGGCAAGCGAAAGCAAGCTGTCGTCGGGAAAGAGCGGTTCGTCTATTTTCCTGAATTCGAGGCTCTTGGAGAGGGGGGAAAATAGCTCCCACTGAATCCGCGCCTGTGTTATTGCTATGGTACTTGAACAAATCTGAATACAGGTATTATGTGTTTATTTAAAGTTGTTTGGAACTAAGCAAAATGTTTGAAGTCTGGAATTATATACATTAAGTTTGTTATACAGTAATTTTACCTGCTTTGGTTGTTACATCCAAGCGGCAAAACACAATGTCCCGATATAAATCAGCAACGTCGCATATTCGGCACCTACTTTGGTCAACGAATACTTGTTAAATAAAAAATAAATAAATATATATATATATATATATATATATATATATATATATATTATATATATATATATATATATATATATATATATATATGTAAAACAGGTATATTGTTTATTACACTCATGATTTTATTAATTATATTGTAGTTATTATTCTTTATCGCCCAGACATATTAGGAAGAAATAATTAGAAACGTAAAAAAGAAGGCATCGGTCTACCACTTACAATCTAAATTAAGGGAAGCTAAAATTTATAGTACATTCGCATGCAAGTGAAATGAATATATTTAATGAAGTAATTTGTATGAAATTAACGTTATTTTTAGAAAGATAATTATGTAATTAACAGAAAGAAAAATATATCAGACTGAACACAATTTGTAAGTTTAAAAGTTTACTTACATTACTAAAATTAGAGTTTGATTATCAAAGGAATATAAATATTATTGGCAACAGTTGATATGTGAATGTTATCATACTAATGGCCATATGTGGATATATATAAATATATACAGGGTGTCCGGAAAAGTATCGTGGGAAATGTCTTGTATATTAAAAAAAAAACAACGCATGAAAGGAATACTACATATTCTTATAAACTTTTTCGTTTAGACCTCCTATTCGGAGATATGGGCTTCCAAAGAGATGCAATGGAATCAAGTTTTTTACACATAATTATTGAACCACCAGGAATATTTCAATTTTTTTTAATATGATGTATACCAAGTAAGACCTTTCAAATTTCTATCCAAGAAAGTATTGTGAATTACTCACAGCTGCAGGGATGGACGGACTGTGATACTCCTGACTTCATTGTTTTACGACCTATATGATAAAAACTTTGGATAACGTTTTTTACATAAGTTTAAAAATTAACCAAAAATTAAGTACTCTTTATTTATGTCACTAATCCTGACCCTTTATTTACAATGTTAGCCCCCTAACATATGTAGCGTTGAATAAGAAAAAGAGGAATTTTCTCCTGTCGCCATAATTTCAATAAAAAGTTAAACTATCTGCTTAGACAAAAACTTCATAGGAGGGTTCAACATGGACTCCATGAGGTCTGGTACACTCGCAGGCACGACGACGAATTGAGGACTACTGTACCCACCACATTAACTCAGCATTGTTTCTTATTTGATCTCTGTAAAGGTTCTTCCCCACTATCCAACGGCGTTAGGTCGGAAGATTGAGGAGGCCAGGCAATAGGTCCTCCACTACCTATCCAACGGTTTCGATAGACATTATTCAGGTGCTCCCGTACAGCAACGCTGAAATGAGGTGGTGCCCCATTGTGCATGTGCAATATGTTTTAGCGGGTTTCAAGTGGTAAGTGCCCTATTTAATCGTGAAAAGCGTTCTGGAGAAACTTCAAATAAAGTTCTCCATTTAGTCGTGTCGGCAATATGAATGGTCCAATCAAAAAATTGCCCATGGTTCCTGCCCAGACATTAATTGATTGGATTAGATTAACTGATGATGCGAAACAATAATTGCATGAGAATTTTCATCAGCAACATGTGAGTTGTGTAAATTTATCATTTTTAGCAAACGTTGCTTCATCCGTGAAGAGTATAGTGCTAATGGAGTTTATATTATTTCGTAGCTGATCCAATAGCCAGTTTGCGAACTGCGTTCTACGGACAAAATCTTTAGGAATCAGTTCACGCACTTTATAACAGCTGTTCTTGAAAAACTTCATGTATTATTGTTTTCGACATATTAAACTGGGCTGATACTTTTCGAGTGCTGGTTAAAGGAGTGTTATCTACAGCAGCTTACAAAGCATTGCAAGATGCAAAACCATACATCAGATACATGTCTGCATACTCAATAAACGTGTATCCAATATCTTACAAACTTTGCAACAACAATATTTTGTTTTTAGTGCCAATAAAATAAAATGCACATTTTTTGCGAATCTGGATGGAGCTGCAATTCACAGAATTAGACGTTTTTAACTAAAGAAGTAAACTCTGATTTTGGGTCGAATTTTTTTTGTCACAGTAATTTGAAGGGTCTTACCTGGTATCCATCACACAACTCCTTTCACGTGTTTTTTTCATATCCGGGAGATTTCCCACATTTTGCCGGACATCATATATATATATATATATATATATGTTATGTCGGATATTCTCACGGGTGTGATGTGTAATCGAAGAACTAGTTCGCTCGTAGACGCCATACAGTGAGCTTTGAAAATGGTGAATGAGATTTCACCGAAACGTCAGCTGCCTTACAGTCCTGAGAGGGACTCAGCACATACACGGGATGCCCGAAAACCTTCGATTACATATATATATATATATATATATATATATATATATATATATATATATATATATATATATATATATATATATATATAGCCTTCTATTCTATTCGATATACCCCCAGATAGCGCAGTCTAGGGTTCTGCAAGGAGATGCATTCTGAAAAAGTATGAATAAGGACAAAATCTGTGTTCTTCTCCCTTGCTAGTCCAAATTTGTTAAAGGGCCCTCACGGGTAGCACTGCCCTGTTAGAATTCTAAGTTGACTTTTACTTAGTCCAATATGTTTCTTGAATTTCTTCTGGTCATAGTTCTCCAAAAGTATCTTTACTTGTCTCATTGTTTATAGCTTTATCCACTAATTGGGTCTCCTTTTTCTTTTTTCGTGAACCTATGCTTTGAATTAGGAAATTCCCGAGGGAAAACTATTATTTGGAAGTAAATGCTCAAAATTATGTCACATTACCAAATACCTACATATACTATTTGAAATTAATACACTTCATAAGAAGTAAAATTTGAAAAATCCTGATAATCTGGATTAGAAATCCTTGAAAATATGGTTGCGTTTAAGCTGCTCGATCTAAAAAATTTCACTAGACTTTTCACTTTTATAAAACACTATTAGAGAATTGCTAGATTTATTAGTTTCTCAGAGTATCTAGTATATTAAACTTTTTTTCATTCGGCAGTTTGTTTTTCCTCCAAAATTGAAAGAAAATTTATATTTAGGTGCGAATAATTTGAAATTTAATAAATGGAACAAATTAATTATCATTTCATTAGCTACTGACATAAAAATATTGCACAGTTTAATAAATCTTGCTCATAATACGATTTAAAACATCTAACAGAAAATAAAGATTCCATAATAACATGGAATAGTCTTTTTATTGCAGAGTAATAGAATTCAATCAAAAACATTCCAAAGAATTGCAAAGAATGCCTTTAAATGTTAATAATACACATCCATAAGAAAAGGGCGCTTATGAAGAATTTAATAAAGTTGTATCTTCGGCTGAACAAAGTCTATCAAGAATCCGGCTGAACAAAGTCTATCAAGAATCCGAAAAGAGGTTTGTAAAAGGCAAGAGAGGGAGAGGAGTACCATCTGGTATATTAAACTTTTCTTTATTCGACAGTTTGCTTTTTCTCAAAAATTGAAAATAAATTTATATTTAGACAAAAAATTTAAAATTTTTGTTGCAATGGAGAATTATTTTCAAAGAACTGGCTGGTCAATAGTGATTACTAGAAATTACTCTTTCTCCGTTTTCCAATAATTGTTTGACACAATTAACTCATTAACATAAATTAAGTGATATTGGCTTACTTTTAGGGTATTCTTACTGCTATGAGAACATGCGATCTTTTGTAAATATGACTGAAAATAATAGTCACGAAAAGGGAAAGTGTTTTTGGTATTTTTAAATTAGTTGTTCGACATCGGTCTTATTAGTAACTTGTTCGTCAGTTATATTTATATTTCTGTTTAACAGTGTAAGTATGTGCGTCATTTTGATATCGATCTGTTAAAATTTTACAGTCTTTACATAGTGTTTTAAACTCACCATTTTAAAACGTTTCATTTGAAAAAAACCTAACAATACAATAAATGGAAACAAGAATAGCTGAGAAACCGTCAGCATCCTGTCAACCAAGAGTTAACCTAAGTTTTATTTAATAGAGTGAAAACGTTTTTTCTTATTTTTATAATAAAAAGTGCAACAGATAATCACCGATTGCTATAATAATACTACTATACAGTTTTTAAACTATTTTGAATGGTGGAAATTGGAAATTGCGGAATCAGACACTAGCAGAGAGATATCGTTTAAATCTATAAACTTATAAAAAATTTGTTCCCATTTTATTTTAAAAACATGAATTTTTTTAATATTTTTGATAGGTAACTATGTAAAAATTGATCAAATAGTCGTTACGGAAATCGAAAAAAAAAACCGCAATATATACAGATTCGTATGTAAACACTGCTGAAAATAACTTTAAATTTAATGCAAATTTAATGTCGATTCTACATTAAATTTAATGATTTTGTACCAAAAATCGAATAATTTACATTTAATTAGAATTTAAAGCAATTCATTGAAATATCAGTTGTTTGTATATTAAATTTGATTAAATGGTATCTTAAATTTCAATATAGTAACTTAAAAAATGTTTTTTTTTCCTCTACATTAAAAATAACTCACCTATACCCTAATACTAAAGCAATTTACATTATTATTCAATATATATTGCATGAGATTCCGGCAGATGGCGCAATTTGTTTTTAACTTTTTGTTAAGTATGATATAAGTTGCTTAAAGAACTCAATTTTGTTATGGTGCATTGTACATGTCTGCCTCCTACTGACGGGAACCAATGAGTTCGAAACCGGCCTAGATGGCGCACACTACTTGTGGAAAAAATGTTCACCTTTTCCTGGCAACTTCAGAATTTTTTGAACTCATATTAATGTTGGTGCATTAAATATGTGACAACATATCGTAAATTCAATGAAAACTGGCTGTATATTTAATGTACATAGTCACCTTAAAATGTAATAACTAAACTTTAAATTTAATGGATGATTACACTAAGTTTAATGGAATTAATTAATTTAGAATAATGTGAATTATTAAATTTAATGAATTACATTAAATGCATTTAATAAACGTTTATATAATATATATATATATATATATATATATATATATATATATATATATATATACATATATATATATATATATATATATATATATATATATATATATATATATATATATATATATATATATATATATATACAGGGTGATTCAAAAATCGATCACGAAACTTAAGGGGGTGATTCTACTTGACAAAATAAGGGTAGAGCTTCTTATAATTTTTTTTCAAAATGTCATTCGTTTTCGAGTTACAAGCCGTCCAAGTTCAAGTTTTTATTTTTTGTTTTTTGAATTACTCGCTTACAGGAAAACCGATTTGACTAATATTTGAAAGATAGGCTAAGTCTTCTGCGCTTCATCATTTTAGTAACAATTCACATTGATTGTTTGCCGCTAGAGGGCACTTTACCTACATTGAAAATTGTTTTTTTGTCATAATTTTTTAGTGTTGACAGCTGCAGTAGTTTTTAGCATAATTTCTGAAAGACTGATGCCAGGCCTTTAAAAAAGGTGCTCTTTATTTACATCGCTAAACCCAACGGTTTAGACGTAAATCACCCTTAAAAATTAAGTGGTAAATTTACTTTTCTCATTTCATTACCACCAGCTACCAGGTAAATAGCTATCAAAGTATACTAGAACTGTCAGTTTAACATCAAATAAATTCGCTTTTTAAACTATTTAATTTATAATCTTAAAATAACTAATAATGGCTAATCACCAATATTCAAATATCGAATATTGTGATATCCATTTTTGTTATGGAAAAGCAAATGGTAATGCAGAGTTGGCAAGAAGATATTATATGGAGAGTTATCCGGAAAGAAATATCCCTCATGCTCAAACATTTTCCAGTGTGCACAGGAGGCTTGTGGAATGTGGTTCCTTTAAAAGTTATAATGGAAATAGGGGAAGACCTAGAACTGCTAGAAACGTGCAACAAGAAGAAAGAGTGCTTGAAATTATTGAAGATAATCCAGGTATTAGTACTAGAAAAATTGGGAATGAAGTGCGGCTCTGTCAGGCTAGTTCATGGAGGATACTAAGAGAAGAACAACTCTACCCGTTTCATTCAAAAAAGGTGCAGGCTCTTTATGACGATGATCGGCCGAGACGGTTGGAAATGTGCAATCAGATCCTAGCTAAGTATGAACACGATAATCGATTAATTGGCGTCATATTATTCACTGACGAAGCTGGTTTCACTCGTGATGGCATAACAAATCTACACAACATCCACACATATGCTTACGAGAACCCAAACAATGTGGTAGAAACGAAACATCAGCGTAGATTTTCACTAAATGTGTGGGCAGGGATAATAGGAGATTACCTTATTGGTCCTCATTTCTTTGATGGCCCATTAACTGGTGACGTATACTTAGATTTTATCCAAAATCGTCTCCCATTGTATCTGGAAGATGTGCCATTGGAAGTAAGGGCCAACATGTGGATCCTCCAAGACGGAGCTCCGCCCCACTTTAGTATACGTGTCCGACAGTATTTGAATGCAACGTATCCTGAGCGATGGATAGGACGAAGTGGACCATTGGCATGGGCAGCGAGGTCACCAGACCTTAATCCTATGGATTTTTTCTTTTGGGGTCATTTGAAACAATTGGTGTACGATATTCCAGTAATCAACGTCGAGGATCTTCGCTTCAGGATAATCGAAAAGTGCCAAATTATTAAAGAAACACCAGAAATTTTTCATCGAGTTAGGCGACATTTTTTGAAGAGTGTTAGGAAATGTATTGAAGAAAATGGGGGACATTTTGAGAATCTTTTTTTAGTTTGTTTAGTACTGTTTCATTAATTTTTATCAATTAAATGTATATCGCAATAATCCATAATATGAATATTTACTGATTAGCCATTATTAGTTATTTTAAGATTATAAATTAAATAGTTTAAAAAGCGAATTTATTTGATGTTAAACTGACAGCTCTAGTATACTTTGATAGCTACTTACCTGGTAGCTGGTGGTAATGAAATGAGAAAAGTAAATTTACCACTTAATTTTTAAGGGTGATTTACGTCTAAACCGTTGGGTTTAGCGATGTAAATAAAGAGCACCTTTTTTAAAGGCCTGACATCAGTCATTCAGAAATTATGCCAAAAACTACTGTAGCTGTCAACACTAAAAAATTATGACAAAAAAACAATTTTCAATGTAGGTAAAGTGCCCTCTAGCGGCAAACAATCAATGTGAATTGTTACTAAAATGATGAAGCGCAGAAGACTTAGCCTATCTTTCAAATATTAGTCAAATCGGTTTTCCTGTAAGCGAGTAATTCAAAAAACAAAAAATAAAAACTTAAACTTGGACGGCTTGTAACTCGAAAACGAATGACATTTTGAAAAAAAATTATATGAAGCTCTACCCTTATTTTGTCAAGTAGAATCACCCCCTTAAGTTTCGTGATCGATTTTTGAATCACCCTGTATATATATATATATATATATATATATATATATATATATATATATATATATATATATATATATATATATATATATATGAATGGTTTGATTATTCCGGATTTCAAAAAAATCATTTTCATGACGTTTCACCAAAATCTGATTTGGCATTTCCAAGTGCGGTTCGTCTCGTTACTCGCTGAGAACTGATGGTGGTCTCTGTTGTCTTTCAAATTTTGTTTAGCTCGCTCGCTTTCTTATTAGACGAACGGCTTCGCAGCAAAACAGAGCTCTAAAGACAATAAAGACCATCATCAGTTCTCAGCGAGTAACGAGACGAACAGCACTTAAAAATGTCAAGTGAGATTTTGGCAAAACGTCGTGAAAACGATTTTTTGAACGAACGGATTAAAACCCGAAATAACCAAACCATTCATTTCACCATCTGTGAAAACTCACGGTAAATATATATATATATATATATATATATATATATATATATATATATATATATATATATATATACATATATATATATATATATATATATATATATATATATATATATATATATATATATATATATATATATATTGCTATCTACGATGTCCACAGATACCATACGCAAGGTATTATTTCGGCATTGCAAATTGACATGCATTTTATACAAATTTAGTGCGGCTTTTTTTTCTGGAGATGGCCCTTTAATTATATACATATATACAAACAGCGACATTTTTATAACAAACGAGATCCAAGATTTGGCAACATTATATCTTACTATTGGAAATTAAATTTCTATATTCGACAATACTCGAAATGCTGCGTTTAACTATTTAGCGGGTAATTTGAAATTTTTGGTGTAATGAAGACTTTTCAGTTTTATTACACGAATTTTAATGTAAAAGATATTGTTGTAGTACAGAATTCCTATCTAAATTATGAAAGAACAATAATCATTATTTGGCCGTTCTATGGTCTCAGGCACTTCAAAGTTTCAACTGACATATAACATTTTAGCCGAAAATGGATCAGTAAAATTAAAGATTGCGCTTATAATATGGCGAACAGAAGAACTAATTTTGCTTCAAAATTGGCATGAGAGAGTTTTCGGGATCGGAAATTATCAATCCAAAATTATTTTTTAAATAATTAAATATGGCGGCTGAAATCACTATATAACACTAAAAATTTTATATTTCCAGATTTTGTAAAAAACTAATACCAAAGAGTTTTCGAAAGTGTAGAATATGTTGTGTAAACTACATCTCACCGATAATTCCCGCCACAGTTTAAGTTCAAATATGAGAATCAAAAATTATATTGTAAGATAACGGGTGTCTGGGAAGGTGTCAGTCGAAGTCCACTGAGGAGTCCTAAGGCTGGCACCGGGACGAAACACCCCAAATTTTTACTTTATAGTTTGTTCGTAATTCTCGCTGGGTACAGGGACCTTAGCAGATTACGACATGGCATCCCTGGACATGGGAACGTGCACTTGTGGCGTCAAGTGGCACGGGTGCTTAGCAGCACCGAATCTGCGACCGGGTGTTAGTCCCCGCAGTTCTCAGGTCCCAATAACAATCAAGCCTTCCTTGTAATCGGAATCTGGAGTACAAATCTCCAATTCTCAAGGAAGGTTGATTGTCTAGAGGCGGGGGTGTTGTGTAAACTACATCTCACCGATAATTCCCGCCACAGTTTAAGTTCAAATATGAGAATCAAAAATTATATAGTACGACAACGGGTGTCTGGAAAGGTGTCAGTCGAAACCCACTGAGGAGTCCTAAGGCTGGCACCGGGACGAAACACCCAAAATTTTTACTTTATAGTTTGTTCGTAATTCTCGCTGGGTACAAGGGCCTTAGCAGATTACGACAAATAATACTGTTATATTAGTTTTTGAAAATTCATTATATGATCATTTTTTTAATTGTTTTACGAGGCTGCAAAATAGGTTACATATTATTAGATTTACGAAAAGAGTTTTATATATGTAATTTCCTCGGTAAGGGCTTGAATTATTTTTTTTTGTAGTGGTAAAAATGGTTTGTTTCTAACTGTTTTCCTTTAAAAAATATATGAATTTACTTATTTCTGTAAACCATTAAAAGTCAAAGAGAGTGGGATTATCCCTTTTTTTTATTTAATAAACATATATCTTACCAATGACTTCATTGATTTGTCAGTAAGCTGAATATTTTGATATCCTCAGTGTTTTATCGTGCAATTTTGTCAAATTTATTTGACAAATATGTTTCTTTTTTTGCGTTAAGTATAATTTGCGTGATACGTCATTGAAAACTAATTTCAAGGCGGTTAAAATATATTATGGGGGTCACCACAATTTATGAAGTTGGTAATAGTTACAGAAAGCTAAAACTTTAAAATCTGATTAAACTGATGTATAAGGTGTTTAAACAATGTTTTAACTGATAAAAAATGTAGAAAAATAAGGAAATATTAACGAATTTTAAATAATGCAGCATTTTAAAATTTTCAAAACATGTCAAAAACTTAATACAGTTAGAACTGTTCTGCAAGCATTGTAAATTAACTTATGAAATTGTCTGAAACTTTCCTCTTTTAACGGTTTTCCTGTCTCAATAGTCTCCGAGATCACATTGCATGTTGGGACACACTGTATACTGATATTTTACCAAGAAAAATATAGTTAAAAAATTTAACACTAATAATTTATTACCAAAAAGAAACCTAAATAATAAAAATTTGAAAAAATATTCTTTGTAAGCAAATTAAAATTAAAGGAAAAAATTTAATATACAAAAATAAAGTTAGTTATACAAAATTTTAACAAAAAACGATATTTTTTCAGGTATGGCGTCAAGACGAGATTCTTATTGGCAGTGGGACCCAGTAAGAAATAAAGAAATAAATAAATGGTCAAACAATAATAATATGGAATCGTTGGCACCACATGAGCAGGATTCTCAACTCAAAGTAAGCAATACCATAAAAGGTTTGTCAGAAGAAGGATTAATGTTCGATACAAGTGTATTTAATCCAATATTCATAAATAGGCCAATCGATAAAGGAAATATAAGTGATTTTGTGAGAAAAATACTATCAGGATACCGACTGTGCCATCACACTAAAAATAAACCGTAGTGATATTTTGTTATGTTTCCACTCTCAACTATGATCCATTAATTTTTTATAAACAAAACTAAAAAATTGTTTTTGGGTATATTGTCCATCTTTGTGTATTTTTTTTTTGAGCCACTGTGTATAATACAACACATTTTACACATTTCTTATTTAAATATTTTTAAAATATTTTATCGTTGTCTGTATATGCACCGATGGAAATGTAAAAATGTAAAATAATTCTCGGCTGATCGGTCCTACGACTGTCAATAAACATTACTTTCGTGTTAAAAAGGTCGGGGAACTCCAACATAATGAAGTGACTCCGGTTCCGAAAAATGATGACAGCGCTGTTTTGTCCTAGGCCATTGCATTCGGTACAAACCGTCATCTCGCAAAAACAGCAAACAAGACACAACAGTGACATCTCGATGGTTCACTCGATAACACAAGAGCAACACAAATTAACAATGTTGTATAAAACCGCCATGTGAATTAAAAAAGATGTATATCGAAACTCGATACACGAAACGCGCTACCCAAAGAATATATATATATATATATATATATATATATATATATATATATATATATATATATATATATAAGAAAAATCGATATCGGGAAGCGGTAGGTGAAAAGAGGCCTCAATTGCTATTACTCAATATTTCGTCAATTTTATTTCGACTTCATCAGAAGTACTGTAAAAATTAATAGAGACGAAAGTTAGCAACAACAAAAAAGGTATAAAATAACGAATACTTATAATGCTGAGAGTTGCACAACAGATGTTGACGTATACATGATTAAAAAATTCACAAAACACAAAAGCAACATTTCAGGCTGGGTGATAAGTAATATGCTGGATGTAAGAAGCCTCAGGGGATTAGATGGAGATACAGACCATTATCTAGTGAGAGCAAAAACCAGGATGAGAATATCGTTACAGAAACTTAAAACGAACGAAGCATTGGGACAATGGAACATCGAAAAAATGCAAAATAAGGAAAGCCGCGAAAATTATGCACAGGAATTACAACAACAACTAAATAAAATAGACCAGAGTAATGATATCGAAAGACTATGGAAATAAATGGAAGAAACAATTACAGATTCAGCAGGACTAATGATCGGAAAAAGCAGGAAGAGAAAAAGAAAATGCTTTGATAAAGAATGCCAAGAAAAACTACAAGACAGACAGAAGAAACGAAACATTATGATTTAACAAGAAACAACAGAAAACAAAGAAAGCTATACAACATCCCGACGAGAAACAAGAAAACTAATTAGACAAAAGAAAAGGGAATATGAAAAACAGCAATATGAGGAAATGGAAAGGAATATACAAGACTCAAATAGTCTAACATTCTACAAATCGGTGTCAAATGAGAAGAAAGGCTTCAGACCTAACTCTGTGTCTATACTTACAAAAAATAATGATAAGCTCATAATCAACGAAGAAGAGATACTCCAAACATGGCAAGAATATTTCCAAAGTCTACTAAACATACATCAAGAGGAAGAACATAGAGGGGATATATATATTGGGGTGGACCCACCGGTAGAAGACCCAATAGAAGAAACAGTACAAGCAATTAACAAATTAAAGAACGCAAAATCCCCAGGCTCCGACAATATACCGGCCGAATTTCTCAAGTACAGAGAGGAGGTTTTACATAGACAATTACACACACTAATCACACTTATATGGAAAGAAGAGAAAATGTCTATCCATAAAAAGGGAAACAAAACCAAGTGCTCCAACTATAGAGGAATCTCCCTACTTAACACGGCATACAAAATCTTATCGAATATCCTATTAAGTAGACTAATGCCTTTTGTAGAAAATTTCCTAGGGGAATACCAAGCCGGATTCAGGAAAAATAGATCGACTATAGATCAGATCGTTACTATAAGACAGCTACTTGAAAAAGGATGGGAATTCAATAGAACTATCCACAATTTTTTCATCGACTTCCGACAAGCATACGACAGCATTAAAAGGGGTCAACTATGAAATGCAATGGCAGAATTTTCGATTCCAAAAGAACTGATCCACCTCGCTAAAGTATGCGTAAATAGCTGTAGATCCAGGGTACGAATAGGTAACCAACTCTCAGAATCATTTGAAATAAACAGTGGCCTAAAACAATAACGATATCACAGAGGAGATAAAAGGGAGAATTCAGGCAGCAAACAGATGTATGTATAGTCTCAATAACACCACCAAATCCAAGAACCTAACACGAACCTCAAAAATCAGGATATATAGAACAGTGATTAGACCAGTGCTCATGTATGGCTGTGAAACGTGGACGCTGACAAAAGCAATGGAAATGAAATTTAGATGTTTTGAGAGGAAAATCCTTAGAAGGATTTTCGGACTCTATCACGACCCCAATACTAATCAATACCGAATAAGAACAAATGCCGAAGTCAAACAGATATATAACGTTAGCGACATCGTACAAGAAATTAAATTCCAACGTCTAAGATGGGCTGGCCATGTCCACAGGCTCCCTAATAACCGCCTTACCAAGTTAATTTGGGAGGAGGCACCGACAGGGAAAAGATCCTTAGGACGCCCAAGAATG
Source organism: Diaprepes abbreviatus (assembly GCA_034092305.1). Taxonomy (NCBI): domain Eukaryota; kingdom Metazoa; phylum Arthropoda; class Insecta; order Coleoptera; family Curculionidae; genus Diaprepes; species Diaprepes abbreviatus. The sequence continues at coordinate 357,350 of JASJET010000187.1, read as the reverse complement.
CGATGGAGAGATAACATATGGTCAGATTTAAGAACAATGGAGTTACCCACTGACCCAACTATCATGGACGACCGTGTGAGATGGATGCAAGTTGTGCAGTCAGCCAAGACCCACCCCGGGTTGTAGCGCTACTAAAGAAAGAAAGAAGATAAGTAATTTCGATGTTAAAACTCAACAAAATAGGTACAGATTGATATGTATTGAACTATTATAAAAAAACATTTTTTTGATTGACGAAATATTGAGTAATAGCCATTGAGGTTTCTTTTCACCGACCGCTTCCCGATATTGACTTTTCTTTATTTGTATGGTCGAGAATAATATATATATATATATATATATATATATATATATATATATACACATATATATATATATATATATATATATATATATATATATATATATATATATATATATATATAACGAGAAGGTAGTCCCGTGACTGGACTAGTTAAAAAAACCAATGAAATCAAAAGGTTTAAGACACTCTTGTGGGGCTACCAAAGTGAGTGTGTAGGAACAACAAGGTTTTGTCCAACAGTAGTAGACATTTTACACTATAAACTAGGATTAAATATTATAAGAAAATAAAGATTAAAACTAATTTATTTAATAGGTTAACTGATAACAAGTGATGACCGTCAAATCGCCATTCATAGGTTTTCTTTATTTTTACTTTGTAGAAATTCTGTTGATGAGAATAAAATATTTCAATAGCTAGACTAACATAAAACTTTTCTAGTCATTCATTCTTCTGACTGCAGCCCCACAAAAGTGTCTGAAACATTCATTATACATTATATCTCATATCTCTTTAAAATCCCTATTCCGTAATGTATCTGCAGGATGTTAAGCCTGAAGACATTTTCGGTACCAGACTGTAAACATACACCGGAGTACCGACAAGTTAAAAAATTTAAATTAAAGTAAGATATAGAAAAGTCTTTACGGCCGTAGAATATGTGTTACTTGCAGAACTTGATGTCGGACAGTGATCATCGACAATACAAACAAACATCTAAATATACCCCGTAGCGGAAGGGAATTAATAAAAATAAATAATTTCATTGTCTATGTATATGGAAAAGTGGTCCTTTTTCTTTAAGAATTTTATGAGAGACCCAAACAGCTTATTTTGTAAATTTCACTCTAGTTATTTTTACATAGTAATGTTTACAATTAAGAAAATACTGTATAGACCAGGGCTTAAGGGTAAAATATCTGGGTTTCGTAGATGTGAAATGGAAAATGGAGATCCTTCAAAACAACCTGAATAACGATAAATTTGTAATGCGTCATTTCAAAAAGTTGGGCAACATTGTTTTTATTAATAAAAATATAAAATTAACGAAAAAAAAACGGCTTTTTTCAAATTTTCTCTCGTGTAACTTTGAAGTTATTCATTTTAGAGGAAAGTTGAAGAGAAAAAAAAGTTTCGTAATTAAATTTTCCATAAGATAAAGTTAGTCGAAAATTTGAAAATATATTTCCCTTATTGCAAAATAGCAATAATTGAAAAAAAAAGGTTTTTAACCAATTTTTTTCGACCCTTTAAATTTCTCTAAAGACCTTCATATTAGAGTAAAGAAAACTTTATGCCATGATAAAATAACAAGCTAAAATCCGTTAGGATCGAATCGATAGTTTTTGCACAATAATTTTGCAATTCGATTTCGTTTACAAAAATTGATCATTTTTCAAGTTTGCCTGGATCCAAAATATCACTTTAACGTATTTAAATTTATTTTCGACATATAGTTGGGAACTCAAGTTTTCCAACGCTTTTTTTCAGAATCAAAATCGGATGATTTGGACGCCCACAGGAACTATTTAAAGACATTGTTGATATTTTTGCTTATAAACAAATAGATTATCTCGGCGGATTTTCATTGGATATTTTTTTGCAATACATGGTTTGACAGTATTTAGAAAGACGCTTCTTTTCGTGAACAAAAATCTCAAATCCGTCAACTGGTTTCCGAGATACAAGCCTGTTACGGTGAATCTATAAACAATATAGACCTGATTCTTGAACCAAAAACTTTGTCTTGTCGAGCTCTTTTTTGACACAAATATTTAAATGTTATCGGAAACTTTAATAGAAAATGAAAAGAATATCGCCCACGCGCGTGAAAAATGAAAAAAAGATGGGTGAGGAGCTCTCATTTTAAAATTGAATTCGAAGATTTAAAATATATATCTGAAAAAAAATTTCATTTTCTCGGCTTCTAATGGAGCGATTTTGATCTTTTTTTTTAAACCGATGTACCGCCAATAAGGGAATACAAATATCATAACGCCATGTGCCCATCATGCATTCATTTTGTTATAAACAAATGACGTTATTTATGCATCATACTTACAGCATACTGCACCCTATAGTATTTGGACTTTCCAAGCGAATCTTCATTTATTAATATAATTAAGCATACTATAACGATATATATTTACTTTAATTATCAAAATTGTTTAAATAATCATTGTTTAAACAAATTGAAAAAATTTTAGTTTTAAATTATTTTATTCGTAAAATACAGATAAAAATAAAATAGTTATTATTTATAAATTATGTTCAAAAAGTTCAATAAAGCACTCTTAACACTAAATATTATATTTCATACTGCTCTATACACATGTCTGTCCAAACGCCACACCAGAATTTTTAGACCTTCTAACAGTCTGATTGACGAATTTGTCATATTCAGTGGGTTCATTATGGTTGGAAGATTGTGCATATCCTGCATATATATCTCAAAAGATTTGGCATAAAGAAAATGACCACTGGCATTTAAATATGGCAACATTCTATGCGAACTTTTTATATGCAATTCCCAGTTACCATTCCTTTCGGCAAAAATCAATTGTTTCATAATATTCACCTATACGAAAAAATTAAGAAAAATATTTGATTAATAAGTAAATATAATGGTGAAAACGACATTAATTCAAATTGAAAAACTTGTTTCCAAAATGAATTTATTTGCATGTTAATTACACATACCATGTCGTGCACATTTATAAAATACAAATTTTGGTAACACTGTAACCAGTATCTTTCCACAAACAGGGACACATAATAACTACAGACTAACTCTCTTTAATGCCTATTCTATACCTTTAGAAAGCCAATTTGAGCAGATGTTTCTTACGCCCGCCCCACTACTTTCATGTTAACGGTGACATTTTAAAGCATCATGCTCTCATCTCCGAAAATAATATATCTCCAAATATTTGTAGAAATCTTGTATTACTTATAACTTAAAAACTATTAAGTTTTCATATATGATTTATCTAAAATAATTATTTTATTTTTATTTGTATTTTACGAATAAAATAATTTAAAACCAAAATTTTCTTCAATTTGTTTGAATGATTGTTTAAACAATTTTGTTAATTAAAATAAATATATATCGTTATAGTATGCTTAATTATATTAATAAATGAAGATTCGCTTGGAAAGTCCAATACTATAGGGTGCAGTATGCTGTAAGTATGATGCATAAATAACGTCATTTGTTTATAACAAAATAAATGCATGATGGGCACATGATATTTGAGTTCCATTATTGGCGGTACATCGGTTAAAAAAAAGATCAAAATCGCTCCATTAGAAGCCGAGAAAATAAAAATTTTTTTCAGATATGTATTTTCAATCTTAGAATTCACTTTTAAAATGAGAGCTCTCCATCCATCTTTTTTTCATTTTTCACGCGCGTGGGCGATATTTTTTTCATTCTTGATTAAAGTTTCCGATAACATAAACATTTAAATATTTGTGTCAAGAAAGAGCTCGGCAAGACAAAGTTTTTGGTTCAAGGAACAGGTCGGTATTGTTTATAGAATCACCGTAACAGGCTGTCAACTCTGACAGTTTGTATCTCGGAAACCCATTGATGGATTTGAATTTTTTTTTTCACGAAAAGAAGCGTCTTTCCAAGTACTTTCAATCACGTGTTGCAAAAAAAATCCAATGAAAATCCACCAAGATAATCTATTTGTTTATAAGCAAAAATATCAATAATGTCTTTAAACAATTCCTGAGGGCGTCCAAATCATTCGATTTTGATTCTGAGAAAAGCGTTGGAAAACTTGAGTTCCCCCCCGAAAATAAATTTAAATACGTTAACTTGATATTTTGGACTCAGACAAACTTGAAAAATGGTCAGTTTTTGTGAACGAAATCGGATTGCAAAAACTATCGATTCCATCTTAACGAATTTTAGCATGTCATTCTATCATGGCATAAAGTTTTCTTTGCTCTAATATGAAGGACCTCAGAGAAATTTAAATGGTTGAAAAAAAAGTGATAAAAACCTGCTTTTTTTACCTATTTTTAATTATTGCTATTTTGCAATAAGGGAAATATATTTTAAGATTTTCGACTAACTCTATCTTATGGCAAATTTAATTATGAAATTTTTTTTCCTCTTCAATTTTTATCTAAAATGAATACCTTCAAAGTTACATGAGAGAAAATAAAACGTTTTTTTTTTCGTTAATTTTATATTTTTATTAATAAATACAATGTTGCCCAACTTTTTGAAAGTACGCATTTCAAAATTATCGTTATTTAGGTTATTCTGAAGGCTGTCATGCAAAAATTTCCATGTTCTATTTCACATCCACCTAAAAACAGATAAACCCTGGTCTAGTATTCGTCTCGTATATTTTTGGTTGATATTGATTCAGTCAAATTCAAAATGGTGTTTGTAATATGGCGAATTTTTTCCAAGACTTATATGAGAAATTATCAGGATTGGTATATAAATTGGTTTAAATGCATCCATTTTTTTTTATAAAGACTTGTTCCTTGCGTGTAAATGTTTTGTTCATTGCATGATATGCTTTTAATGTTTTTCATATTCTATAGTTAATTTCCATTTCCTACTTTCCTGTGTCTTCAATTTTGACCCCTAAATATTTAAAGATTTTCATCTAATCCATTTTTATCTCTTCAATTTATATATTTATTCTTTCTTGTTCGTCTCTTATTACCATTACTCTGATCTTATTTTTTTTTCAGTTTCATATTGTATTCTTCTAATACTGTATTTGAAATTTTCAAATTTGTTTTTAAATAAATAAACATCATCAGCGAATGCTCCCTCTGAAGTACCAATTCTTATTGAATACCCGTGTCCTAAATATAATTTTTTCTTTGTAAACATTTTTTTTATTACTTCGCTAATAAAACTTGTGAACAATATTAGGCTTAATTCTTTATTTGAAAATGCTTCCGATATTCTGTTCTAACTTATTACAAGATTATTATTATTTTTGTATATGGTCTTAATAATTCTTATTGTCTTATAAATATATTCAATAAATATTAATTTTTGGAAATATTTTTTAGAATGGGTATTTATTGCAGGAAAAGAAAAAAATATTAATTTTCTGAAATTTCTCATAATTTTAAATTAAATCCAAAAAATAGTAAACGAAAAAGATGCGTAAAAGTATGCAAACCAGTAATCTTAAAATTCTCTATCTATAAAAACCTATCTAAAAAATGTAGTTATCCAAACACTTAATAAATATGACACATTATTTATGAATGGCCTTCGAATATGCGTTTTGTATTAATATTTATTTAAACCTTTATTTGCAAATCAGATTATTACGATTATTTAACTGACACTTGAAACAGTAAATACAAGAAATCAAAACAAAATATCTAAAACTCATGCTTACAGTATCTGATCCATTATTGTAATTATAAACATAAATATAGTAAATAGTCGAGTCAGCTACCCTTTTTTTAATTCCTGGTTTTCCTGCATGATTAACTGAAGATGACGCAAATTCACATTATTCCTAATAAATTAATTAAAAAACTTATTTTTATTATTATTTGTATTACTACAGTTTCGATATACATTGCAGAGAGCGTCACCAGTACTTCGCCTACACCTAAAGCTTCATAACTTTTTAGATAGTAGACAGCGTTAGTGGTGTGGTGGTCATTGCGTTTGGTGGTACTGCATCACTTCGGTGCCAAGTTCAATTCCCGGACAGTCTTGGATGTATATGATTGTCTGTTATAGGACTTTGTAACTTTTAATTTATAAATAAAAAAAAACTGACTGCAACGTCAATAGGTCCAACGTCATAAAATAACACCTGTCATTTAAAAAAAAATATTTATGTTTAAAAATTCTTATTCCTAGACATTTTTACAACTAGTTGTTGTCACTTTAAGCAGTTGTTTTTGAGATAATTGAATATAAATATTTTATTGCGTACTGAGATTCGTTGTGGCCCCTTTTCCACTTTATCTAATTTTAGGACTGTTCCAAGAAATTAAGAACGTTTTTAAGTACCATAGGCCAAGAACAAAAAGTTTACATAACAAAAAGCACACATTCTTTGACATAAATTTAGATTTTTTGCCGACTCCACGTTCATACTTTTAAAATTCATAATTTGATCCAAATAATTATTATTTATTTTATAATTATCACCTGATGGTGCTATTTCCGAGCACATACTTAAGGCTGACCTGCGTAAACGCCCTATCAAATAATGAACTTTTTCCGTCTTATTTAAAGTAGGATTTTCATCAATTAAACTTTTATGAATTGCATTAAATGTTTCCCATTGCTGAATTTCACCTGAAAATTCTGGTAACTCAATTTTTGGTAAAATACGTAACACTCGATTTGGATCGACTGGTCTACTATCTGAAAGATCAGTAGGCGTAGTCTTCATTTTAGCCGCAGTTACTTGAAGATGGCAGCACATTTCATTAATAGTATCTTCGATCATACCCTAGATATAAACAACAATAGATTTGTTTGAAGGCTGTTTATGGTCGGTGGGGGAGACACTTTTTTGATGTTTGACAGACATAAACATATTTACTTATCTTTTCTTTCAGTTTAATTGCTTGTCGTGACTTTTTTCAGTGTTTTTAAGTGTTAGAAATTACTATAAATGCGAAGTTTGCAATTAATATTAACAAAAAGAAGACTTAAAAACTTATTTTTATTGGTAAATATTGTTAGATATTGTATACATATTGCAAATAACAACAATAATAATTTAGGCAACCATATATTCATACTTTATGCATTCAGAATTGACGTACCGATTATCATATGATACTCGTTTAAGTAGAAAAGGATAGCATAAAATCGGCATGTCTGTACCAAGAAATTAAATATCTACTGTTTATCAACACTTTTTCAAATATAAATAAAAATATTATTACGTTATTCAGCGTTCAAACAACCGGGCCCTAGTTCTGACGTTATGCTAATTCTACAGGGGTATGTTCGAAGAATAGTATAGAGAATCTGATAATCTGGAATAAAATCGTCTTTAATATCAAAGCCGATGCCATTAATTTCATCAGTAACAGTAATTAAAGAATTTCATGTTAACTCCAATGATGAATACAATATTCAAATTTCTCTATTTGCGACTGATGAAAGATATTTTTCGTTAAATCATACAAAGGGTCTAACCGATTAAGAAGGTCTCTCTCCCTCGGTAATAAAAAAATAAAAAACACCCGGTTGTTCTACATCAAAAAGTACCTACACAAAAAAATTTTAAGCTACTTTTATCGCCACATAACCTCAAAAATTATAAAGTATGACCCAGTATTTAAAATAAAAAAATAAACTAAAATTGTCTTAGCCTTATCTTAATCTTGTCTTAATCAAACCTTCAAGGGAAAAAATAATTATTAGGTAATACAAAATGGTTGAAAATGGCTTCGGCATATATATATATATATATATATATATATATATATATATATATATATATATATATATATATATATATATATATATATATATATATATATATATATATATATATATATAGTTTTAAGACAACTGAGGATTTATAAGAAAATTCCATGCTTCAAAACTCGATAACAATGTGAAAAAATGCTAATAAATACCGTTTTTTGCGATTTTGACAAGGTTTCGCCACCTTTAAAAATCTAAAAAAATTCATGAACATAGTCTGGCATCTAAAAAACAACATTTTTTTTTTCGGTCCTGCTATTTTCCTAGTTTGTATTTTATTGAATTTAAAAATTTGAATTTCAGGCTAAAAATTTTTATAAAAAATATCTTGTAGGCAATAAAAAAAACTACAAAATGAAAAAAAAAAGAAGTTTCTATGATAATTAGAACCGAAGATATCGTCAAAAAACGAAAAAATACGTTTTATTTTTTTAAGGTTAAGTGACACGTAAAACAGGCTAATTTTTTTTTGTACTTTTTGATGTAGAACAACCGGAGTTTTTTATTTTTTTATTACCGAGGGGGCAGTTTCGACCCTCGTAATCGAATAGACCCTTTTGTATAAACAAAAATAAAGACTCCTTCTTGGAATTTAGTCTTTTAAACTTGCGATCCGCTGTGGTACTCATGATTATTTATTATAATAAAAAGATAGTTCAAAACTAAATAAATGATGTCTTCATTCCTAGCCAAACACAGTCATAATTTTCTCCAAAATGGAAAATAAATAATTCTGAAAATGAACGGTCCCAAATAATATAATACTCTGTATTTAAAGGCAACCTGTTTTCAAATTATTACCGTAATAAAATTGAAAAGTCGTAAATTTTATCATATATTGCTCTAAAACGAAAATTATAAATTTCTAAATTAATAATAGATCCGACACTATTATTATTATTTTTAAATAATTATCCGCAAAACAACAATAAAATTAATTACTAGTCACAAATCAAATTAGCCAAACCGAGGATGATCTTTGATAACTGGCAACACCGTCCAACAGCAATCCGCTTGCTGAAATTACTACCCAAAAAAAAATCAAGTTTTTATTCTTTATCGTTCATCGTAAACAATAAAAAATTCTAAGATAGCATTAAAATTTAACCAATATTCGACTCGAACAAGACCAAAAACAATATGAATAATTTATTTTCAACAATATTAAAAAAATACCCAGTGTGAAAATATGCTTATAATAAAAATAAATAACTTACCGAAAGACTTCGATATTCGCTAGTGTAATTTTCTTTAATGCTGCCAGGTATTTTAAGGGTACTTAAAGAGATAAATTAAGGAAGTAGGATAAAAGGAATGTAGGGAATACCTTTCTTCTTGAATCCCACCGTACACACTTTTTCGATAAACTCCGTACAAAAAACTCGAAAATTTTAACTTTCAAATTCGCATCCCGTTATATTACTATCGGTTCTGACCGTTTTCAGAGACTCTTTTTAATTTTCGACTTTATTTTCCTAATCCTAAAGCGGCGAGGTTGCCGATAATTACAAATTTGTTGTCCTAGCAAACTTGCTCAAACAGCATTAGGGTGTTATATTTTATTTAGAAAGAAGGCTTCAAAAAATTAAAAATCATCAGTTTGCAAAGAATTATTTGGCATGTATTTATTTCAAATTTCTATATTTACACAAATAAAATCAATCGACAATACAATAATAACAATTATTAACAATATTAAATGTACATTAAATACATAATAAAATAAGACATATTGAATTAATTACAATAAAAAAGTTAACTACAAAAAAATTGATTTTCATCATCAGATGATTCCTCGTTAATAATATCCCAATCATTAGAGTCTTATAACAAATAATCCTCCTCATTAAATTCGAGAACTGATGATGATTGGGATGGTAATGAAGGTGGGTCATCAACTGCAGAACCTCCGCTGGCACTGCAGTAATCTTCTTTGACGGTAATTATCTAAAAGTGTTGATTACAGGATCGGACGTAATCAAAAGCATTCTCGAAAGATCTGTATTCGTGGCAATGCGAGACGGCTTCGTGGTGTGTCGTACAGGGAATCTACGACAAGCGTAGAGTAAATACGACATATGTTTGCTACATGAATGCTGCTGGTACGTGTGTCCCATCGATGCTTATATTTAGGCGCAGAAGATTCAAAGTTGGACTTAAAGGACGTGCACCTCCAGAAACAGAATTTGCTTGCTCAGAAATGGACGGGCAACGAGTGAATTATTCACAAAATGGCTAAAGTGTTTTATCAGTTTGCGAAGCCATCTAAACATAAGAAGGTACTTTTAATAATGGATGATCATATCACCCATACAAAAAATCTAGAAGCCATAACATTTGGCCAGGGAAAAAGGAATATTTATGTTGTCGCTACCAGCACAAACCACCCATAAGTTGCAACCCTGTGACGTCTCATTTTTCAAGCGCCTTAGTTCGTATTACAACCAAGCGTGCGCACCCAGGCTAAAATATTATACAGTTACATGAATCAAGATTACGTGCAGAAGCATATGTCAAAGCTGCATCAGTAGGAAATGCTGTAAATGGATTTATGAAATACAGCATATGGCCTTTAGATCAAAATGTGTTTGATGATAGTGAATTTGTTTATCTTCTCAATGTGAATATAGATCCAACGATTGCATCAAAAGACACCTCTTCAGCAAACGAAGGAACCCATAGTTCTTTTACTAACATCAACAACTTATCTCAAGATTCATCCACATCTACAAACACTTCGGTAGGAGAAACAGAGGCACAATGTTTCCGAAATATCGTCCCTGTCAATTTTAAAGCGAAAATCACGCACACCTGCTTCTAGTTCTATTACAATAATAACTAGTAGCCCCAACAAAGATGACTTTGAAGGAAAACAACGCAAGAAAATGTGTCCTCCTAAAACAGTAAAAAATGCCAGCTTTTAAAGGAAAGTCTTCTGCGTCTAAATTTGACAATGCAAAGCGTCCTTTGACACAAAATTTACCAAGGGAATCAGAATCCGAAACGGAGATTATCTTTGTATTGTTTGTATATCTCCGTTTTCGCAATTCGGTCTAGGAGACAAGTGAATTCGCTGTATTTTGTGGAAAAAATGGTCACACTTGAAGTGAACCAATGGTCGCAATACCGCTTTCTATGAATCTTTTATGCAAATATATTACTTAATCCATCTCAGAATCATATATTTAGTTCCGTATAAAATGTAATTACCATTGCAATAAATATTCTTTTCATAAATAATTGACGTGATCCAATTTAGGGGCCTCTGGTTCAAAATAAGGAAACCAGTATCCTAAATTGGACCGATTGATCTATTTTGATTTGATTTTTTTGCGAATCACCTAAACAATTTTTTTTCTGTTTTGTAAAATATATCCATTTAGAACATATTAAAATACTTTTAAAAAATTTTTGCTTACATTTGGTTCAAAAATTTCAATTTTACAGAGATACTTTCTTAGGGATCTCTCCCTTACTTGCGTGCACACTTAGCACATAGCTAGTAATTTTTGAGTAATTTTTAACTCAAAAACTGGATTATATTAAATAACAAAAACAATTTGATGCTACCTTGTGGTATACCCCAAACCACTATGTGACAGCTGTTATCATGAAGAGAGTACACAAACAGGGCATGGTTGCAATGTATAGCCGTAGTTATTTGAGGGAACTGACTATCAAGGAAAAAAAATGACTTAACCAAAAATGTATACATATATTTTGATGTATCATTTTTCTTATGTCGTCTTCTTTGCTCATTGCATCCTACTTAAAACCAAAATTTAATTATTTTGTTACAATGACGGATCTGATAAGTGGATGTATTAAAATGGATTAATACACTTGAAAGATAAAAACATTTTCAACTTCAAGCACAGTCATCATTACGAAATGGATTGTTGATGTTTGAACGATAAATTGAAATTTCGCAGAAAGTAAACTAACATCTTCTAGTTTTGTTCTTCTATTTTTTTATTACTATGAATCATATCTTTTTTCAAATTTAATAAATTTAAAGTCTTGACAATTTGATGAACATAAAATATTATTATTGTTTAAAAAAAGAGAAAACTAGAGCACAAAATCATTTTATTTTTTCAATTGAAAAAAAAGTTATGAGCTTGTAATCCCTAGTTCATTTAAGGAAATATTGTCGTCACAGTCTCAGCTATATTTCTCAACTTTAAACAAAATTAAGGTTTACAAAAATTCTTAAGTTTAAAAATCGATAACAATAAGTGTGAAAAAAGTACAAAAATTATTTAACGGTATTTTTTTTAGGTGCAGATTGTTGTGACCCCAGTTGAAGGTTGCGATGGAAGTGCAGAAATTAGAATTATGGGGGGAACAGCAGATAGAAAATGGAATTCTCGCAGAAGTAAGTACAGACATAAATCTTACACTAGATTATGGATCACAGTGCAAGCTCCACTTATTTTAAACCAAGAAAGTGTGCTTAGAATGTGACTAATATGTACAGTTGTTAAGACCACAGGTTGAACTTCAATATAAAAATAGTTTTATTTAAAAGCAACTACACTTGTAATACGACATTGAATGGTAAAAATTTCCATTGATAATGAATAATATTATTTTTCATGATAATCCACCAAAGATTTATGAAGTAATAAAACCTATTAAGGTGGTGTCATATTAATAAAATACCAACAATACACACACACACACATATATATATATATATATATATATATATATAAGAAATAAATAATTTACAATCGTGTAGTTGCCTCTTTTAAAATTTGGAATGTAAAAGTACTGGAAATAATTTTTGTTTGGAACTTTCCCCTTCTTGACAAAATGGCGATTATTTTCGTATATTGCTGTCACCGCTAATATGATTCTTTTTAAAAATCAATACTGTATTACGTTAGCTTGGTTGCATACTGTTGATTTCTTGTTTTCCAAACGATTACGATTTAAAAAATGTATGTAGGAATAATCCAGTGAATAATCACGAATATTAGAGCAAAGAATATTTAATATTGATTTTTAAATTGTTTACTTAATTTTGATTAAATATTTAATCTTGAGTCTTGAGCTATTTTTCTTTACAATACTTTTAATTAATAGTTGTGCTAATTTTTTATGTTTCCCTACTAACTCTGATACGTCTATTGTAAAGACAAAGTTAAACATTTTCTATTCAAGTTGAGAGAATACTACATACCAACCCTAACTGGAACCAAATCAGAATACTTCTAAATGTCCCGTATCTTTGTATTGAAGGTGAATAGAAACTTCAAACTCTTGCTATCATAAGAAACGAAACTGGACTTAACCCCAAATTTCATACTTTTATCTTTTCCAGTTGTGGCATTAATTTGACGAAAAAGGTTACTATTTTAACACGGACTCACTCATCAATCCTCAAAAATCAAAATGGTCTGCTTAATTTTACCGTGGAAAAGTTCTGTATCTATGTGTTTCTATTTAATTTTAATTTTAACTCAGAAAAACCGCTTTCCCGAACCTTAAATATGCTTTAAAATAAAGCGAAACGTCGATAAAGGGAAACATTGTTTCGCTCCGATTCATGATCCAGATCTCAACAAAGTATGGCTGATTTTTTTTATTGAAATAGCCTGGTAAAATGTGCAAATATAGATCAACATCTGTAAATTTCAAAAACGTATATTTAAAACTGTGTAAATATTCATTATTCTTTTGTGTTTTCATAACAATTTTTAAAACAATAAATTTTACTACAGGAACTGTGTATGAGCCAAAATAACAAAAAAAAGTTGTTTTAACTAGCATCGCAAACGCCCCTGGAACGTATTAGCCATCCCGGTAAATCATTTATTTTCGAAATCATTTTTTTTTGAACATTATCTTATAAAATCATTAAGTATAAATTTAATTATAAAGCGACTAAAAAAATTCCATTAAAAAGTGAAAAACAAATTGACAACTATTTTAAAATGCAAGCCTTTCAATAGTTGTAGATTTACTCATTTACCTAGCACTCTTTTGAAGTCGGTGCTAATGTAATTGAAAGAGTGATTTTTAAATTAATTCTAGTGGATTGGTATTTATACAAATATCAAGAATGTATTAAAGAGAACTTACAAAACAATACAATACAATCGAACATTGTCTAGATATATATACAAAGAAGATAACAAACATAATACCAAATACCGCAGGAATAATAGCAATAAAAGACAATGAGTCCAAAGATCAGCAAAACAACTGAAGACCTCATTTCTAAACGAAGAGAACTGAGGATATGAAACGACAATGTTAAGGTAGAACTTGGTGAATCAAACAAAACTAAAAGAAAAAACATAACACCAAGATAATACTAAATACCCTTGAGAACAATAAAGAGTCAAAAATTATAGAGAAAAAATAAATATTAGCATAAAAGAAAATAATAAAATCCAGATAGGAAGCATGAAATACTTTCAGCTCATCTTCGAAATAGGTAGGTCTAATAATAATATTTAACTAATACTTCAATTTGTTTTTATATTTTTCAGTTTTAAACTCTCGCAATATACTTACTGTGGCAACCTGCTAAAAACTGAATCTAAATATCTTCCTCATTATCAAAATAAGTGTTAGAATGCTGAAAAATAAATTTTATTTTTGAGTGACCTTGAACTGCGACCTTGAGATCAAGGTTAAAATTCTCTCGGCATATCTCTTCGCACAGATTTTCTTGAACAAATGTTATGTTAACTTAGTAAGGTAGTAAGGTAAAAATAGTTGTTGGACTGTATATATATATATATATATATATATATATATATATATATATATATATATATATATATATATATATATATATATGTTATGTCGGATATTCTCACGGGTGTGATATGTAATCGAAGGTTTTCGGGCATCCCGTGTATGAGTCCTTCTAAGGACTGTAAGACAACTGACGTTTCGGTGAAATCTCATTCACCATTTTCAAAGCTCACTGTATGGCGTCTACGAGCGAACTGACACCTGCGACTTCGGTGTTGTCGGTACCGTATGCGCTTCGGACGTGTTCGTTTCCCGAATTGTTCCGAGCCATCAGGTGGCGTGACCTGCTGCGCGTCATCGGCCCTGTTGCCAGTGTTTGTGGTTGCGTTGCCGAGTTGTAATCTCTTTAGTTACTAAGTGGTACTGGTTGATGTTTTGTAAGCAGATTTTTCCAAGTATTAGGCACACGTTGGCTATCATCTCTGCTATTTAATATATATATATATATATATATATATATATATATATATATATATATATATATATATATGAGTAAAGTCCGCATCATATGGAATTTTTTGTTATTAATAGCTTTATTCCAAATTTGACTTTGGCATCAATTTCTGCTTCGATCGAGATGAAAATTAACGAGATAGATAGTAGTCACGTGATTAGCATTATATGTCAAATTTTATTTTTTTTCCAAAAAAAAAATTAAAGAGTTATATCTCAAAATATCGAAAAAAGTTATTAAGAAAAGTTTTTCTAAAGGCAATTTTTAACCCTTATGCAAATTTCAGCTGTATAAGATAATTTAGATTTTGTGTCCATTTTTTGAAAATTGCACCACTGCTGCAAAATAAAACTGAACGCAACCTACATAAAACTTCTTAGTTTTGACAATGCTTCATCCTAGACATATTTTGTTTAAAGTAGCGCTATATTAAATGTGTGCTTTTCTACAAAATCCAAATAGGGCCAATAGGGCCATTAAAATTTGGTAACATGTAATGCAAAGCTTATTTGTTTTTGACCATGTATATATATATATATTAATTGTGAAAAGTTGAATTCTATATAAGTAATTTTAATTAAGATGACTTTTAAAATAAGCTTAAATTACTACAAGAATTAAACAACAAAAAAACTTTTGATTTTAAACGTAAGATCTAAGTTTAAAGCTTCTTTACAGAATCAACCAAGCGTGACATATCTTAAATAATATGTACTGCTAAAAGCAATTTAAGTTTTAGGTTTTGTTGTATCTGTGTGAGTTTTAGATAATGTATTATGTCTTTCAAATTTTCCATTGTTCATTTCTCCTTGTCTGTTTATTTTACGCTGTTAAGATCTCGACCTTATTATTGAATTACTGATTATATGACCTCTTTGAGTCTGAGTTTTTGCTCAATCCTGCTTTAAGAGGTCTAAAAAAGCGTTTTTTTTTTTGGGAAAGAAAAAAATAACTGAAGGTATCGAATTTTTTAGGATATTTTCATGAATATTTCAGCTTAACAATGAAATTTTTTCAATGTGAAATAATGAAATACAGTCTGTGCACATTCATAGAACGCCTCGCGACTGAAGTCTCCAATTGATGGGCAAGATACAGGTCGTTATTCTTGTCTAATACAGACAAGCCAAAAAAAAAATTATTTTCATACATTTTTCTTCTAAGTGAACTAAAAAAAATCCGAAGAAAACGTGAAATTCAAACTTTCTCGAGATTTGAAAAAAAAAGGCCTTTTTGAAAAAAAATCATTTCAATTTGCTAAAAAAATTGTTAAAAAATAATTTTTCATAATTTTTTTTAGTTCAAATAGAAAAGTACACAATACTGAAGATAACACGCTTGATTAGGTTCTCTGGAACTATGGGTACATATTCTTGGACATCTTAGGTATAGATTTTTCGGATCTTCTAAGGCATGATCACCCCTTAAGAGCACAAAACAAAACGAAGCTTTTAAATTTGTTTAATTTTTTAAATAAAATTATTTACACCTATCTTACAGAAAAACAAGCCAAGTCATAGAGAGGATTGAGAGGGAGAACAAAATCTTCCGAAAAATGGATCCTGGTGGTATACTGATGGATCTCGACAAGATGAAAGAGCTGGAGCCGGAGTATTCGGCAAGACCACAGGAGTCAGAGAGTACTACGCTCTCGGACAATGTGCGACAATTTTCACAGCGGAAATTTATGCTATTCTGCACTGTGCCCATCTCTGTGAGAGGGACATAGACAGGAATAGAGTAATAAATATATGCTCAGACAGTAAGGCTGCGATATTGGCACTGAAGTCAAGTGTCGTAACTTCGCGAGTGGTGTCTGAGTGCGTATGGGTCCCGGGTCACTCGGGCATACGCGGGAATGAGGAAGCAGACCGTCTGGCAAAGTTGGGTTCGGCGATCGAACCGTATGGACCCCAACCAATATTACCTGTTCCAATTGCTATTGGCAAAAGGGAATTGAAATCGTTGCTGGAAAGCAAATTTACTGAATCATGGAGGGGAGCTCCTGGAATGAGGTGTGCTAAGGAACATATAACGGGGCCTAGCGCACGGCGTACTAAGGAGCTTCTCTCCTTGGGAAGGAAAAAGCTGCGAATTGTGGTGGGCTTGTTGACAGGACATTGTCACCTCCGGGGCCATCTTCATAGAATCGGTGTCGAGGGCGACCCGACATGCAGATGGTGTTTGGAGGAGGATGAAACTGTTGACCATGTTCTCAGAGGGTGCCCAGCACTCAACGGACTGAGACAGAGATATTTCGGAGATATAGTTTTGTTACCGGAAGCAGTTAGGCAAGTTCAAAAACGAGTGCTTGGATTCGCAAAGGCGATCGGCCTCGAATAACCTGCAGATATGGTGGGGTGTAAAGGGCCCAATGGAGGCCCAGGCATCGATGATCTAGTATCACCACTCCTTTTTCATTCATTCATTCAAGCCAAGTCATTAGCACTTAACACTAAGATCACATAATATGAAAAGAAATGTTCTAAAAGGGAAAATTTATCTAATTCATTAAGAAACTAATTTTTTAAACGTGGATGTCGTTGAAACGCCATTTTAATTCAAGAATGAATTTGACACTTGACAGTTGACGCTAAATGCCCGTTTTAATAGATAATCGTTCTGGGGGCGGAGGTAACAGTTCTTGAAAAGTATTATGTTATTAAGCGGAAAAGCAATGAAAAATGAAAATTATGACTCAAATATGTAATAACAATCAAAACGAAATGCAATTTAGATATCAAGAAAGGCAACCTGCACACCTAGTTGGACAAGTGTGATAATAACATTCAGAACAGTGGCTAAAAAGTATTGGACTGAGAAAATTGAACAGTGGGGGACCGATTTCCAATAATTTCTAGTTGTAATAAGTAATTGTATATTATGCTGAAGTTTTCTATGTCTCCTCTCTTGTTCATGGAAAGTGGTTCGTTGCTTATGTGAACCATTTCTAAGACTTTTTTATGAAAATTATTTTCTTTTGCTCAAAGTTCATTATATGACCGTTATTTAGTTCAAGAAAACGGTCCTCTGTTACAATCGCTTTTATGAGAACTTATTCTACCTGAAAGATTTCTAGAGGTTTGGCCTATATAAACTTGGTCACAATTTAGGCCTGGGATTATATAAACAATGTTCCGGTTTTCTTTCAGTGATATAGGTGGTTTTGTTCTAGAGTAGAGTAACGCGATTGTTTTAATTTGTTTAGTCGCAATTTTAATGAAAGTTCCATTTTGAAAAACTTTTCTGGGAGTTAAATTTTTAATATACAGAAGCGACATGTAGATAGATTGTTGAACTGCGTTGTTGTCTTCAACTGGTAGTAATCATTGAGTTGTTTGTGTACGTATCACAGAGAGTTGGCTTACCCTTTCAAAAATATTTTCTAGTATGTCATATTGAGTTCTATATAAGAATTTATTGTTTATGGAAAGTAGGTATGAGTTTTGTAAGAAAACTGTTTTAAGTAGTTGTAAGCTGTCATTTCTAAAGTCTGGATGAGTAAGTTTAATTGCCCCCTTTTCATGCCTAGTATGAGGTTTGTTTTCATTTTTGAAAGGTGGTAAGATTGAAAGTTTATGAATCTATTCGAGCACATGGGCTTTCTGTACACCTGGTTTTTAGAAGGTTGTTTTCTGTGCGTATAACCAACATGTCTAGAAATGGTATACTGTATGCTGAATCTTCCTTTTCGAACGTGAATTGGAAATTGTACATCTCCAAGGTTTTATTTATTCTATGTGCTGGAAGCGCCAGAAGGATATTACCAACGTACCTATTTTAAAAAGGGATATAAAAAGGAAATTGTTTTAAGCAGTCTTCAGTAAGATCATCTAAAACATAACTGAATAATATTGGTAATAATTCACTCCCCACTAGTAGTATGAGTTTTCAAAAACAAAATTTGAATCAAAAATGAAAGTGAGAAACTTTTCGAAAGTTTCCCAATCCATTGTACAAACATTAGATATATTATTCCAGTGGTCTTTAAGACTCATTAGGACCAGTTCAAGTGGTAAATTGGTAAAAAAAGAAACAACATCAAAACTCACAATGACAAGTTATCTAATTATTGGCGATTGTTAATGAATTCATTGAAAGAAAAGGAATCCTTGACATAAAAATTATTATCTATATTATAAGCCAATGTAAGTATGTTAGTAACGTAAATTGCCAAGGAGCCATTAGAGCAGTTTAATGAAGACACGATAGGTCTCACTGACAAGACAGGTTTATGAATTGTAGGTAGAGAGTAAACCTAGGTGCAATGTAGTTATATTTGTACATTTTTTTAGCGTGCTCGTCATCAATGAGACCGCCGTCCTTCAGTTCCTTAACAATAACTTATTAGCTTTAATTTACAATGCGGTTGTGGGGTTACTGTTTATTTTTTTACAATATTTTGTGTCATTAATCAAACTTTGTGAATTGTTGACATAGTCCTCATTCTGCATCACCACAGTCAGATTACCCTTGTCAGTTCGTACTAAATATAAGTTTGGGTTTTGCTTTAAAAAGAGTTTGCTTTTATTAAAAATATCTTTCAAATATAGTCGATGGCCCCCATATTGATGTACAAAATTATTCAAGATATTATTTTCTCTTTTGTAGAAATCCTGATCAAAGGAATAAAATTTTTCGAAAGCTAGACTAACAAAAAAGAGTTTTATTTTCTGGCCAACCATCCTTCTGATTGCAACCCCACAAAAGTGATTTAAACCTCTCGGTTTAGTTGGCTTTTTCCTATATATATATATATATATATATATATATATATATATATATATATATATATATATATATATATATATATATATATATGAAGTAAAATGCGAACAGTAAATGCAAACTTCTCTCCATCATATCCTTTCTGTGTTAGAGGTTGCACAGTTAGAATAAATTGTTAACGCAATTTATCCTATTCCACCACCATCGAGATGATGGCCTACCTGTACCACCACACCGAGAAGAAAGTCAAAACTTACCCTCCCCGCCACAGTGATACGGCAGAGGTACATGTTTCGTCTCTACTAGACTCATCAGGGTACCGACATGCACCTGACTGTGCAAAGGACAGATCGGAAGGAAGCATGCACATACTGAACGCGGCTTCTCCGGTCTCCCGCCGGATGGCGTATATATGTTAATGCGGATTTCACGGATTCCTCCGTGTGAGATGCAATAGCAGTGGATATATCCACATTATGCCGTTGTAGTGCTGAAATCACATTCAGCAAACATACAACTATATGCAGCTCTGCGTATGAATGAAGTAAAATGCGAACAGTAAATGCAAACTTCTCTCCATCATATCCTTTCTGTGTTAGAGGTTGCACAGTTAGAATAAATTGTTAACGCAATTTATCCTATTCCACCACCATCGAGATGATGGCCTACCTGTACCACCACAACGAGAAGAAAGTCAAAACTTACCCTCCCCGCCACAGTGATACGGCAGAGGTACATGTTTCGTCTCTACTAGACTCATCAGGGTACCGACATGCACCTGACTGTGCAAAGGACAGATCGGAAGGAAGCATGCACATACTGAACGCGGCTTCTCCGGTCTCCCGCCGGATGGCGTATATATGTTAATGCGGATTTCACGGATTCCTCCGTGTGAGATGCAATAGCAGTGGATATATCCACATTATGCCGTTGTAGTGCTGAAATCACATTCAGCAAACATACAACTATATGCAGCTCTGCGTATGAATGAAGTAAAATGCGAACAGTAAATGCAAACTTCTCTCCATCATATCCTTTCTGTGTTAGAGGTTGCACAGTTAGAATAAATTGTTAACGCAATTTATCCTATTCCACCACCATCGAGATGATGGCCTACCTGTACCACCACACCGAGAAGAAAGTCAAAACTTACCCTCCCCGCCACAGTGATACGGCAGAGGTACATGTTTCGTCTCTACTAGACTCATCAGGGTACCGACATGCACCTGACTGTGCAAAGGACAGATCGGAAGGAAGCATGCACATACTGAACGCGGCTTCTCCGGTCTCCCGCCGGATGGCGTATATATGTTAATGCGGATTTCACGGATTCCTCCGTGTGAGATGCAATAGCAGTGGATATATCCACATTATGCCGTTGTAGTGCTGAAATCACATTCAGCAAACATACAACTATATGCAGCTCTGCGTATGAATGAAGTAAAATGCGAACAGTAAATGCAAACTTCTCTCCATCATATCCTTTCTGTGTTAGAGGTTGCACAGTTAGAATAAATTGTTAACGCAATTTATCCTATTCCACCACCATCGAGATGATGGCCTACCTGTACCACCACACCGAGAAGAAAGTCAAAACTTACCCTCCCCGCCACAGTGATACGGCAGATGTACATGTTTCGTCTCTACTAGACTCATCAGGGTACCGACATGCACCTGACTGTGCAAAGGACAGATCGGAAGGAAGCATGCACATACTGAACGCGGCTTCTCCGGTCTCCCGCCGGATGGCGTATATATGTTAATGCGGATTTCACGGATTCCTCCGTGTGAGATGCAATAGCAGTGGATATATCCACATTATGCCGTTGTAGTGCTGAAATCACATTCAGCAAACATACAACTATATGCAGCTCTGCGTATGAATGAAGTAAAATGCGAACAGTAAATGCAAACTTCTCTCCATCATATCCTTTCTGTGTTAGAGGTTGCACAGTTAGAATAAATTGTTAACGCAATTTATCCTATTCCACCACCATCGAGATGATGGCCTACCTGTACCACCACACCGAGAAGAAAGTCAAAACTTACCCTCCCCGCCACAGTGATACGGCAGAGGTACGTGTTTCGTCTCTACTAGACTCATCAGGGTACCGACATGCACCTGACTGTGCAAAGGACAGATCGGAAGGAAGCATGCACATACTGAACGCGGCTTCTCCGGTCTCCCGCCGGATGGCGTATATATGTTAATGCGGATTTCACGGATTCCTCCGTGTGAGATGCAATAGCAGTGGATATATCCACATTATGCCGTTGTAGTGCTGAAATCACATTCAGCAAACATACAACTATATGCAGCTCTGCGTATGAATGAAGTAAAATGCGAACAGTAAATGCAAACTTCTCTCCATCATATCCTTTCTGTGTTAGAGGTTGCACAGTTAGAATAAATTGTTAACGCAATTTATCCTATTCCACCACCATCGAGATGATGGCCTACCTGTACCACCACACCGAGAAGAAAGTCAAAACTTACCCTCCCCGCCACAGTGATACGGCAGAGGTACATGTTTCGTCTCTACTAGACTCATCAGGGTACCGACATGCACCTGACTGTGCAAAGGACAGATCGGAAGGAAGCATGCACATACTGAACGCGGCTTCTCCGGT